>JABSTB010000514.1:0-59686 GCA_013756995.1 Neonectria neomacrospora | reverse complement strand
AGTACGCGCGCTCATGTCCAGCCTACGTACGGATACCTGTGAAAGGGTTGTGTGGCAACGGGCGGAAATAAAAATGGACGAGAGGAGGCTCATCGAGATGTTTCGAATCCCAATGTCTCGTCTCAGGGCTGGGAGGGAGGGGGAGTGGGGGACAAGTGCCATCGTTTGTGGTAGAATTGCTACGTCACACGGAGTTCTCGTCCGGTGGTCCTGTGCGTTTCTGTACTAGAGCGTCAATACTCAGATGGAGGCTATTCGTACGCAGGACTGTCCGGAGTTGACGCTCCGGACGCTCGGCCCGATGCGGAATAAGGAGGATTTGTGGCTGAGGTGGAGCTTAGCGCAGGTTGATGTCATTGTGGTATGTGGCTCCCGTCATTTCCTAGGATATCTTAGAGGCTAGTAACGGGAGATACAGCGGCGTAGCGTGTGCTGGTCTGCGGTGGAGCGGGTATCGATTCGTAGTCCCGGGACCGAGCGATGGAGAGAGCTGATCGTCATAGGCGCTTCCAAGATCCAAGATCAAGACCAGTTCTGGACGTGGCGCATCTAGGGACACCCCATGAAGTATGCACGTACCTGTCGGGGCCGAGGTGTGGCTTACATGTCGGCAGGCATCAGCCGGTTATGGACACCGTCTTGTTGCTTATGATCTAGACTGCGTTTAAGGTCTCGAGATGTCCTGATTCTCATGCCGCCAAGGGCGCTGTAATGAGCAGGGAGAACCGGACTGCACTGGTTGGCTTGCCAAAGACGCCGGCGTGCCGTAGCCATGTGAGTCCAATACCAAATACTACCATGCACGTATGTATTCTAATCAGCCCGCATGCCCTGTACGTAGTACTACGATATCCTGCTGGGCCGGGGCATTTAGTCCTGCAGCTTAGCGTTCGCTGTCTGTACAGAGTAATCACGCTACTGCGAGGAGCAACACGCAACTGGGAAAACTTGGCCACGTCTTGGCGTTTCTTGATTGTTCGGGCCCATTCCATGCCCCCCTCGGCCGGCTCACGTATGCTCCAGCCCAATCAAATGGCCAACCCACAGCAAATGCTACTGCTGCTCGAGCCAGCTTCCGAGCCGTGGCGCTCTGCAACCAAGCTTCCCCCACCCCACTGGGGGAAAGGCGCGGGAGCTTTAGTTCCGTGGGCGACCCTGGCGCTAACACAGCTGTTGGAGGCCGATCGTCATAGTGGGTAAGTTGTTGGTCGATCGTCAACGAGATCGACGATCCGGCTTCAGACACGGGCATGGTTTTTTTTTGGCTGTGGTTTGGTTGTGATTTGCACACTCCGTATATAAGTTCACCACGCCGGCTGACGTTCCTACATATAGACCACTCGTGCCTCTGTCCCAACGCAACCGTTGCATTGGCTTGCCCCTAAATTAATCACCGGCAAAACGGGCCAACTTTCAGAATTCCCCACCTGCAACCATCAGCGAATAAGACCTATCTACCATCCATCTGTCTACCTATTTCCCCCCAACATCATCCCAAGTCTCCAACAGCCCGCTCGCCCTCCGGCGTCCATACTGCGTAAACGCAACTCCCAACGAGCAGTCCTCGTTGCCCTCAATTGTGCCAATGCCCAAAAGATATCTTGATGTTGGACCCATGAACCCGACCATGACCCCCGACACGCTGCGCCAAAAGGTACTTACAGCCCTTACCGGGCTTCACCGCCACGGAGAGTAACCCGCTAACCAACTCCACCTCGCAGACGCAGCGCTCGCACCAACAGAACCAGGAACGCGCCTACGTCGCCGCCTCGAGACGATCCGACCGCAGCATCGAAGCCCGCGTCCAGTCTGCACGCATGGCTAGCCAGGTCCACAAGGCCCGCACTGGCAAGGCCCTGCGAGTGTCCGAGGAGATCGTCATGCGGGACGAGATGTACGAGGAGGAGGACGACGGCTTGCCTCGGTCCTATCACGTCCTGCGACCACAGCTGCGGACTTCGTCGGTCGACATGAACTCGAGGGTTGATGCGTACCTGGCGAGTCGCGTCACCATGTCCCAGATGGTGACGGCCACAGAGAAGGATTGGCGCGAGAACGAGGTCAACCGCCAGTTTGCCCAATACTTCCCGTCCGCCGACCAGAACATTTCCGAACGTTGGGCCACCCCTCGATTCTCCATTTCGTCGCCGGCTCAGAGCAACCAGTCCCCGAACCGCCGACACTCAGATATCCAGCCCATCAAGTACGAGCATGGCCTACAGAGCCAGACCCATTCAGCCGTCTCTCCGTCGCAGCTGGGCGTGGACACGAGCGCCCCGTCTCCGTCAGCCCTGACGCCCGAATCGACTCCGTCCCCGGCGACGCCCCGTTCGGACGGCGCGTCCGGCTTCGGGAATGCGATTCCGCCCAACCCTTCGGTGCACTACGGCTCTGATGGATCGGCCTTCACCGCCGAGCTGCCGCTCGAAGCCAAGTTGATGATGACGGGCTTTGACCAGCGCGACGCCTTCGACCCGGCCACGTACGGCCAGCAATGGGACACAGCCCTGAACCACTCGTTCGAGATGCCGAAATGCCCGAATGCAGAGGAGGAGTTGGATCTTCACCAGGGCTTCTACCTCGACGGCCTCGATTCCATGGAATGGGACCCCGCGTCCCACCCGAACAACCCCACCGACGAGCTCTCCTGGAATACATTTATCAATGATTCTGCCTGGAGCAACGACCAGCAGTCGGCGACGGACCATACCTTCTCATGATTATGACTTTACACGTTTCCCCTCCTAACGATACACGATACTACAACTACACACACGGATACTCTCCAACACTGGATTACAGGTCCCCGGAAGGGAAAAAACAGGAACGGGCTTTTGCATAACGCCCCGCACGTGAGGCAAATATTCGACGGCGTTTTACTTTTTCCATGCTTCTTTTATTATTATTTATTGGCGGGAGATCTGGCAACCTGGCAGGGAAGCTGTCAATGTACGACACTTGATGGCTGGATCTTTCGCCCTCGCCTTTGTGCGAGTGGCGTCGCCCGGGTTGGGCACTTGTCTTTGCATCTTGGCGTGCTGCATTAAGAAACTTGATATACCCGAGGCGATGAAATGGCTATGATTATGGCGTTGAAATGTGGGGCATGTCTTGAAACGATTCAAGGCGGTGCAGAAATGGATGGCTCACCAATGGTGACAGTACACGGCAATATGTCGTATGAGCATACAAATATAATGGAATCGCTTGTGCGATTTATTATCTTCCAAATTATTTTCCAAATTATCTCAAGCCGCAAGTGAACATGTGTTTTGATTAGCATGACAGGTCTCGTTTGAATTCGCCGCCAGAAGTGCCAAGGTAGACTGGGTCATGATGAGCGCACTTGAAAAAGCTGGTGTTATCCAAACACCCCACGCACTGGGAGAAAGTAAATAAACAAAAGAGAAAACGTCAAGTAGTGGAAGAGGCTATATGAGCCCATCATGGATTTGTGCGCTCAGACGAATTTGCTACGCACTCCCAACGACTTCTACGGCCAGTTCACGGCATAATAGGGACAGGGGTACAAGAGTGAATAAAGGGAATTACATTCCTGCGCAGATTGGAATGTGGACCCCGGTGAGGAAATAATGACGCCCCAACTGTAAAGAGAACCTAAATCGTATCACATCGCTGCCACGAGTTTGGCGTTTAGCCACCGCTTCGCAACCAATAGTTACACATGGATATACATAACCAGCACCGCTATCAACACTGGAGAAGACTCTTGGATTTTAGCAACCCGCCCAAGGCCTTGAGCTTCACCGGCTTCGTGAGGAACAGGTCCATGCCACTGCCAAACGCCTCGCGCTGCGCATCCTCCGACGCCAGGCCGGACAGGGCGATGATGGAAACAGGGTCCAGCCCCTCTTGGCACTCGTACGCGCGGATGCACCGCGTCGCCTCGAAGCCGTCCATGACCGGCATGGAGATGTCCATCAGCACGCATGCGTATGTCCGTGGGCATTCCAGGTATCGTTCCAGAGCCTCCTTGCCGTTCATGGCGATCTGGTACTGGAGACCCAGCTTGTTCATGTATGCTGATAGAACCTTCAGGTTGATGTGGTTGTCGTCGACGAGCAGGAATTGAGTGCGGAGAGTGGGTGGCTTCGCTTCTGATGAGGGCTCGTCGCCTGTGTTTGGACTCAATGAAGCTTCCTTCATCGAATGGGGGGCTGTCGGAATTCCGTTTCTCTCCGTCCTGGTTATTGTTTCCGTCGCATTCATTGTTTCCGTCGCATTTATTGGTTCCGTCCCGTTCATTAGTTCCGTCCCATTCACTTGTTCCGTCCCGTTCGTTGTGTCTGTTCTAGTCGTGGTTTCTGCAGTCGTAATTTCGGCACTCGTGGTTTCTGCTTGCTGCCCTGATGACACTGGTGCTGGTGTCGGGGTTGTTTTGCCTCTATTAGACACTGTATAAGAGCTTGGATGCCTGTTGGGCCCGGCCGGTCGCTGAACCAATAGAGGGGCTGGGGAGTCCGGCGTCGGGGATTTGAGAAGACCCATCCATCGTTTGTACGCAAGGAGCAGCGTCTTGGCTAGTTTACGAGGGCCAGTCCTACAAAAGGCGTAAGCTATGAGACAACACGTGCAACGGAAAAAACAAAGGAACAACTTACGGCTGAGAAATGAACTCGAATATCCCGCTGTAGCCTGCCGCGAAGGACTGCGACTGGCGATAGGCTTCTAGTGGGTTTGAGCAGATGACGATGTTGGGGTGGTTGCCGAGCGTCTCGAGTTCTTTGGAGCTTTTGGGTAATGCGTCTTGTGACCAAAGTATGAGGTCTGGCGTTAACACGTTGTCCTGCGCGTCTGAGATGACTTCCATGTGAAGCCACTCGTGGCAGACATCCTCTAGCTTGGCCCGGAAGGCCTCCCGGCTGGCTCCATCATTGGATTCGGGGCATACAATTCGGATTCGTAACCCTTCGAGGTCCTGTACTCGCTCCTCAAACTCCTTGTCGTCATCCGAGAGTCTCAGGCTAACCTCTGGAGACTGCGGTACCTGGTCCAGCGGTAGCGCAACAGAGACGGTAGTCCCGACGCCGACCTGGCTGGTCACGGAGATTTGGCCGCCCAGCTGTGATGTGATTTGCTTCACCAAGCTGAGGCCCAAGCCAGTTCCCGGAGCTAGGTTGTCTTCCTGGCTGAACGGCTTGAAGAGGCCCTGTTTAAGATAGTCGGCGCTGATGCCCTTACCTGTGTCTTGTACTGTGAACTTGACCACGCGTTTTTTTTTCTGCTGCCTGAGCGAGATGGTTTCCTGGGTAAGTGAGACTTTGATAGTGCCTCGGTGGGTATATTTCAAGGCGTTGCCGAAGATGTTCATTATAATGCGGCGGAACGCACCGACTTGCACGTAATACGTCCAGTTGCAGTGCGGATCGATGGAGAGGAGTATGGCCACCTCTCCGAAATGCAGTTGTAGCTCTCCACTGTTGGTCAACCTGGGATCGAGTTGCTCTCTGGCCTGAAGCGCGTCCAACAGGTGATTGGCTCTCCCGCCGTTGTTTTTCGACCTCGCGCGTTTGTTGGACAGCTGCTCGAGAGATAAATGCTGGAAGCTGAAGCCGGCGAAGACGCTCTCAATAACCTCCTCGACGAGGCCATCGAGCCGGGAGTTGCAGAACAAGCTCTTCTGGCCAAAGTGCTTCCAGTCGGCCTCGGCGCCGGCTCCTTGAGACATTCCTCGCGACTGAAATTCATTCCTCCTCTCGGCGAAGCTGTTGATCTTGGAATAGTCGAGAAGGTGGTCGATAGTGTCGAGAAGTGTGCGGGAGCAGGTTTCGATGGTGTGGGCCGCATTGCCCTGGAAGACGTCGAGGTCGGTGTCGATCAGGAGCTCGGCATTGAGCAAGACTCCGTGGAGGGGAGAGCGCAACTCATGCGAAAGCGAGCCGAGGGCATCCGATTTTGCTTTCTCTTCCAGCGAAGTGCTGACGCGGAGCACCTCGGCGATGGCAAGCATCCCAAAGGCCCTCAGGTAGCTCAGCTCTCCGTGGAGGGAAAAGTTGCGGGTTGAGGTGCTGGTGTAGATAAAGCCTCCCGCGTGCCATCGATCCTTTCTCGGGTCCCAGATGGGCACGAAGGCCACGCTTCGGGCCCCGGGGAAGGCCTGGAGAATGACGCTGCCCTCGCGCTTTCTGGTCCAAGGCTTCTTCAGTCGTTTGCTCCGTGAGGTGAACGAGGATTCTCCCGTGTTGTGTAGTGGCGGTGACTGGTCGCCGACGAGGGAGAATGGTGGTAGAGATCGCTCTTCCTCAGAGGAGTCGGCCGATTGCAGTTCCCCGTCGGCGTCGAAGTTGAAAATCTTTCCCTTTGGATATCGCCGAAGGAGCTTGGTGAGGAACTTCTCGGCCACTGTCGATAATGGTTGTTTAGCAGCCCCGTCCATACTTGAAGTATCCGCTGTGGAAAACCCAAGTAGCTGGCAGCAAGGCCAAGTCCTCTCACTGGCCTCAGGTCCTAGGCTTTCATCACTGCTGCTCACGGAGGACGACTGGCCTACCATTTCAGATGCGCGGCGGTCGGTTGGCGACCGGTAGGACCCCATTGTGGCATCGAAGAAGAAGCAGCCCTCTACCTCGATGGATTCCCTGATGATGTTGGCGGCTTTGGAAAAGATGCCGCTGTGGCTGCCGGGGCCGGTTCCATCATCGGACGCTGGAGTCGTGGCTTGCCAGGTGGATGTGGTGGGTTGTTGGTGGTCTGTGTGGGTTGGCTCCGCGTTGGGTGGAGGGGTGGCCGGTTTTGGAGATGGGTCTGCTGAAGGCTCGGGCATGGAGGTTGTGTCCCCAACTTGGTCGCTCAACTGGAGCAGCTGTAGCTTCGGTTCGAGAGCGTCGGCCTCGTGGTCTACCCTGTCCACGAAAGCAGGCACACCGGGGCTGAGCCGCAGCCCTTCTATGGAGGACTTACCCTCGATGAAGGACCCTAGGCCCCTGTTCATGCGTTCGTGCCGCCAGAGCAAGTCCTCGGACCGTTGCGACTGGAGGTGATGCATGATGGTCTTGGAAACCTCCCGCAGGCGATTGGTGTGCTCGTCGGTCCAGACTTTTCCAGGCGTCGAGTTCATGACACAGTACACGCCGATGTTGATGCCCCGGCGGGTTCGGATAGGCACGCCGGCGTAGAACCGGGCTGCGCCTCCAGGCTGGCATTGCAGTCTGTCGGCGAATCGGGCATCGGCGGTGAGGTCCTGGGATAAGGTAAGAGGAAGGTTGGCTGGGCCCTGGCCTTTCTGCCCTACAGTCTCGGAATTGGCGAGAAGGGCGAGCTCACAGGCACCATGGCTGCGAGGGATGGAGGTGCCGCACAGCCAGAGCGGGATGGGGCAGTCGAGACTGGAGAGCGACGGGCGAAGAGGTTGCGAGGGCGTTGCCTCGGCCACGATGTACTGGCAGTCGGCATCGAACAGGCATATAAGCGACCGCTCCGCGCCAGTCTGGCAGGCTCCGAGCTGGGCGAGCGCGGTGAGGACGGTGTCGGCGGACGAGAACAGCTCCGAGGCCGGGATGGATCCGCCCGAGTCGTTGAACCGGGCGGTGTGGAGCAGGGACGAGTCGTATCTGTGATGCGCAAGGGATTAATCAGACGGCAGCGTGGGCGTGTGTGTGTGTGCCTGTGTGGGAGAGAGCAAGCGGGGGGCATAATTACTTGAACGTCTCCCGTTCGCGGACGCCCTCGGACACGGACTTGTACGGCGTCACGCGGCCCATGTTGGCACCTATGGTTGTGTGTCGGTCGTCGCGGCGAGGATGGGGAGGCAGAGGAGACTCGCGACGAGGTTGTTGTCTCTTGTTCGCTCGGGATGACGATTGCGACTGCGACTGCGACAGGAAATAAACGAAACCCCAAACGTGCAGAACGTACAGTACAGCACAGCGGAATGATCGACACTAGGAAGGGCTCCGCTGCTCGGCAGCTCACATGACACGGGCCATGGAGGAATACGGGGATAAGGGGATAAGCCGATAAAGGGGACAAGGGGAGGAGAGTTGGGCCTACTGTACTACGTCTTACTACATAAAGCGTGGCGGCGGCCATGGTGACGACGCGGCGGGCGAGGAAAACAGCGACGAGCGAGCAAACGGCGGCAAGCGTTGAAAACAGCGTCTCCGCCTGGGTGGAGAAAGCAGCGTGCTAGTCTACTACTGCAGACGCTTCGTATGGGCATGTCGACGAGGTGCTACTCCGTCGAGTGTGCAAGTGGATCGAGATTGGCCCACTACGACGTCCCGGGTCTGCTCGGGGCCTGGGCTGGAAGATCTACTGCCTATTGCTACTGTACTGTACCATGAACTGGAAGACGCTGCTGCGGGGCAGGAAAAGTGTTGTGGCGACTCAGCTGCTGTAGTTGTGCGTCTTGATCGAGAGACGAGGGGCAAATGGAGTAGCCAGGAGAGTTTGGTCCGGAGGCGTTCACACAACGAATGAATAAATTAGACGCAGTGGTGACGTCATTGACACAGGCTGGTGGGGGAAAAGCAAAGTGTGCGCACGAACCGTCAGTGTGTGTGATCTTTATCCTGTTGACTATGACGATGGCCCAGGTAATCAATCAGACACGTTGGTGGCATGCAGACTAGGCGGTAGGATCGGACAATCCATGTTGTGCAACGGTCATTAGTACGTATAGTCCGTCTTTTCCATCCGACCTAAAAACACACCAATGCCGAATGGTGTCGTGGGGGTTTGAAACACCAATTCCGCATTCGTGCCAGATCATGTAACACTGGTGAATCATCACCGGCTTTCTCCACCACTTCCCTCACGCCTCCTGATCCTTCTTCTCCTTCTTCTCGTCCATCAACGACATGTCGCACTGGTACGTCTTGAACTTCCTCGCCGGCACCTTGTTCTCAAACATCTCCTGCACCTCGGCGTAGTTGCGGCCCTTGAGCTCCGGCAGACAGAAGTACAGATACGTGCACATGGGCACCGACAGCCCGAAGAAGACGAAGCTGATCTTGCCGCCGAGGTTGGCCTGGTCAGGGTTCATGAGATACGGCAGCACCTGCGTCACCAGGCATGAAACGGCCGTGGCAGCCATGATATTGACGCTGTACGTCTTTTGTCGGAGTCGCACGCTGTTTTGCAGTTAGCCTCCGGCCGCGGAGTGAACGAGTGCATTGCGAGACTGACCTGGGGGTTTCTCCGCCAACGGCATATGCAACAGCGCCAAGGGTTGCCTGTGCACACACGTTAGTTTCAAGCTGACAAGAGACACCGCCTAATCCGAATCTTACCTGATATAAGAATCCCCAAATCACCATAAACGCAACCGTGGCATTGAGCGCGGCAGGAGTGCCGATGGTGCTGATACCGCCGATAACGAGCAGCAGCGCTGTCATGGTGAAGCAACCGCCGACAATCATGGGCCGTCGGCCAAAGCGATCAACCAGCGGCCACGAAGCAATGTTACCGAGAAGCTGGATAGCGTTGGCAATTTGTCCAAGCGCCAGGGGGTCTTTGAGGCCAGCGAGTCGGAAATAGTACCTGTCCTCGGTTAGAAGTCGCAAAGCTTACGTGGCGAGGGGGAAACTAACGTTAGGTAGCCACTGACGAAGTTGACTCCGATGAACTGCTGAGAGATGTACACCATGACCATGATGGTTGTCCGGCGACGGTTGGTGCCCTTGAAGACCTCGAGCCAGTTGCTGGATTCCTGCTCCTTCCGGGCCTCAGCCTCCAACGTGATCGCGCTTTGAGCCACCTCGATGGCGCCATCAACATCAAACGACGGCCCGTTGAAGCGGCGGTAGGACTTGGCGGCTTCGTCTCGGCGGCCCTTGATGAGAAGCCACGTGGGCGACTCGGGGAGGATGGTAAGGGCGATGAGCAGAATGCTGGGTGGGATGACCTGGGTGATGACAGGGATTCTCCAGGCCATGTCGCTGTGGTAGCCTTTGGAAGAGTAAACCACCAGCGAGTTGAGCCACTGGCCCAAAACAATGGTGGTGTTCTAGAAATGTGAGACTGTGGTTCCTGAGATGCTTGGCTGCAATGGACTTACAATGAGCACCAGGCATACACCGCGCATTTTGGTAGGAGCAAGCTCAGCAACGAAAACGGGGCCGAGAGAGTGGCCGAGCCCAAAACCCAACGTCGACAAGAGCTTTCCACCAAAGATCATATAGATCGACGTGCTGAAATACTGAGTGAGGACGCCGCTGATGCAAATGAGACAGGCCACGATAATGGTCCGCTTTCGGCCCATGAAGTCGCTGATGATACCCGTGGCAAAGGCTGAAGTGAAGAGACCGATGGTGCTGGCCGCGTTGACAAGCTGCTGGTCGGTAGCCTTGACGACCCAAACCCCGTCGACTTCGTATCCGAACTGTTGGGCGAAGGGCGTGACGGCGAACAGCTTTCCTATCATGGAGACTTCGTAGCCAAAATTGATGGGGAGGAGATAGATGATGAAGCCTAGCGGGTTCCGGTCAGCAAGGTGAGTTGGCTGCGCTCGGCGTCGCAATCACTTACAGAACGTCAAGACGCGGCGATGCTGCCAGATATCACGGAGCGTCAGCTTCTCATCGGAGGTGTTTGCCATCGTTTCGGCCTGGACAGGCGTGGTGTTCTCCAGCTGCGTGACCGCATCCTTGTGCTTCGTGTCGTCGTGCCCCATTGTCTCGACTTGGGAGGTTGGTTCGAGGAGTGAAGTTGTGTGGAGGGATGCCGAGTCTGTTGCTGGGGGTGGATCAGGCCTTCTTCTTATAAGAATCAAGATGCAAATCGGCAATGACTCGACAAAATGTTTGCAAGTTCCCCGCAAAGTCCCCATTGCGTGGCACCATGTCAACGCGTGCGAGGCCCGTGGGGTGCCCCGCAAACCCGGGGCAAGGACCGAAGCAGCTCGTGACTATGTGCTTGTCCAAAGCGGCAGTTCCAAGCACTCCTTGTCATGATTAATGCAGTTGGAAAGACAGGGTAGACAGGAACCCGTTCCTTGTTGCGTATGTCTAGACGCGAAATGCAGGGTGCTGGGGAGTTGGGGAAGACGGCCATTACCGCGGCAGTTGGGGTTGGCCCGGTCGGATCCACGGGCTATTGGCTGCTCTGGAGATCCGTTCGGAACGCCTGTTTATTGGCCGTAATCCAGAACATCAAAAGCACGTTTAGGGGCATCCCCCCTGGCAGAAAACGCCTTAAAGTGTAAGAAGTGGTTAGGATCTCTGTATTTGTCTGATGTTTTTTTCTAGTCATTTGGCGGCCTGAGAGTGGTCATCGGATGAAAGTCACCAGTGTTCTTGAGGCGGCGGCGGGGAGCGTCCGGGCCATCGAACTAGTCGGGATGGCCATATTTCAACCGCAAGGCACTCGACGCAACATTGTATTCGGCAAGAGTTTACGAGTCAAATCCGGCTCAATAGTGAGATTTCCAGTATTGAATGTCGGTGTAGTCGACAGTTGGGCCTGACAATGACACATCGTTGCATGTCCCTTGTCATGTACAAACCAACATTCAAACATCCCTACCACACATAATTCCCCTTCCTTCCCTCTCCAACGGTTCCCCACCAGAACTGGGAACAATGCAAAAGCTGCAGCAACGGGTTGTTCCATAAATTAGGCAATGGACTACGGATACGTCTGCCGCATTTGCAGGGGTTATTGGAGGTGTGGACAGCACTCGGGATGGATCTGTTGGATACCGCAGCTCTGGTACTAGGCTAATCAACTTCGCCAATGCATTTCCCTTACCCCAACCTCGGTTGTGCAGGGCAATTTTGGGCCTATTCCCCACACTCCATGACTCCAGTCCATGCAAGGTTGGCAGCAAAAGATGTCCGGGTGGTGGACCAATGGACAGCAGTTCCGTCCGGAAGCTAAGTTTGACGCTGATCACAGGATAAAGCCCGTCAGCTGGGAGTCTGGGGCTGGGATCCGAGACGAATTTGGAAACAATAAACGCCTGGCTTGCTGAACGAACTTGAAGAGTTTGGATCCTGGGGCATACCTCCCCAGTACGTTGGCTACCCCAGTCCCCAGCTTCTCCACGCGTTGGTGCCAGTGGGGTTGCATTGTGAGCAGATTCTTGGGGAAGAGATGGGATGGCGATGCAGTTCGAGGGAAGGATCAGCAAGGGAAAATGCAAGAGTTGAGAATGAGGGGATATAAATTCCTTTCAAATGCGTTCTAATATCACTCGTATCAGCTTGAGTTCTTCTAGAACAGTTCATTCTCTATTTTTGGCAATCTGTTCCTGTATTACTTTCAAGCAAGATGAAGCCCTCAGCGCGAACCCTACTCTTGACCACCCTCATCTCAGGCGTCTTCTCCTCTCTCTGCACGCCAGCACCATGTACCGCGGTGCACGTGTTCCTCATCCGCGGCACCAACGAGGCGTACCCTGGTCTGCAGAAGGTGGCCGCTGATGCCATCTGCGACGACTGGGACTGTTCCTGGTCAAACGTAGAGTACCAAGCCGTCTTCCACGACTATTGTGACTCGGTCGAGGGCGGCATCGCCAACACCCTCACGGCTGTGACTGAGTACGCCAAGCGGTGTCCCAAGGCCAAGATTGTGCTTTCTGGCTTTTCGCAGGGAGGCCAGGTTGTGGGCGATTTGCTGGGTGGCGGTGGTGGCAAGGCATCGACGTGCACCCAGGAGCCGAACGAGGGAATTGACCCGAATGTTTTCCCAGGCAACCGCAGTAAGTGCAACTCATACCATTGCGAGACCTATGGGTGACTGACTTTATGTACTCTAGTTATCGCGGCTTTGCAATTCGGATCACCTCGCCACAACGCCAACCAGACATACAACTTGCTCGTCGGCGCGAGAATCCAAAGTGTGAGTATTCAAAGTTTTCAGGCTTCAAAACGAACATTATCCATCACCTACGACAGTGCAAGCTGACTCTCATTCTCCAGGGGTGGCCGAGAAACGAAACCGAGCTCAAGTCCCTGAACCGCTGGTCATCGAAGCTCAGAGACTACTGCAACCTGGATGACCCAGCTTGTGCCCGTGGCTCGAATTGGACTGCCCATGAGAACTACTTTGAACTGTACCATGCCGATGCAGCTCAATTTGTGCGCTTTAAGGCTTGCGCTTGATCAGATGGGAGCATGGGATATGGACAGACAGAATGCTACCCCATAAGCGCTTTGTCGATAGTAAAGCTCGTCTGATGGCCATATAAGCCTGTAAAAGTGATGGTGGAGAGAAGGTTGATAGCTACAGAAAGTCAATCAGAGGATGTTGGTTGCTGATGGATAAGCCGTGGCCAATGAACGTAACGTTCGGCAAGCTTACTTTAGTCGGGGTCACAGGAAAGCAGCCCACACCCAAAAAAGGCGCCTGCATTGCAATGGATCACCACCCGAAAGGCTTGCTATGTAACTAAGGGCCTACCTGTAATTTACGAGTTTGATCACAATCAACTTGTTTAGTCTCTGATAGATAAGTTGATAGTGCACACAAGAGCGCTTCAAAGCACTCTAACCAGTAACATATCTCGTCCATACGGCCTTCCTTTAACAGCTACATGAGTATTTGGCATGTATCACCATCAGGAATGAGAGGTTCTTGAAATTCGATTCGACTCCGAGCTATTGAATGGATGTGTTCCAAGTGAACCTCGCCCGCCGTATAAAGTACACCCGCAAACCCTCTCCCTTCATCCTTAGGAGGCGTAAGCGTGAAACACCTTTGCGATGATCTTCCATTCGTCATCAAACTTCATTAGGGTGTGGAAATCCGTATAGGTCGCGCCGTCGGAAGCGCCCTCCATGTCGATTTTGACAACTGCAGTCGTAGGGGTGATACCGAGGATGTCTGTTCTTGTCTTCGTGTTTGGCGCAGCTCCGAACTGGTCGAAGTACGTGTGGAGGTTGGTGAATGAACCAGCAGAGAGACTGCCATCTGGGGAGTAGCCGTACATAATGCCGTCTTTGTGGAAGGCCTGCCCGAGCAAAGCTTTGTCTCCTGTGAGGGTGGAGCCGACGTAGTATTTTTCGACAACATCAACCACCGCTTGGTACTCGGCTGTCGGGATGGTCTTGACGTTCTTAGACATGATGAAATATGGAGGTGTGAAAGCTCAAGGGACGGTGAAAGGATTGGTGTTCCGGCGTGTAGGTTGGACAAGATCAAACTCGTTGGACTGGGGAGGGGTACAAAGTAGATTGATCTACTTTTATAGGTCTGGGCCCTTGGGCTGAAGGGTGGTTAGTCACTCCAACTTACGTAGTAAGCATGAGTTTTATCATGCGATGATCAATGTAGGACCACTTAGAACGCGCTGAGGCACTTTCCCGTGAAGGAGTTTTACTAATCCCATGGTGACAAATCAACCCCAAGCCATTAAAAATGCCCCAAGGTTGGGGTAAATAAGAAGCTGCATTTTGCAGGGTTGAGCAGCGGTTTTGTCGAATACATGGTGGCGCCAGTGGATACGATTCCGGGTGGTTTGCACCCTTCATGTGCGCAGAGGTACATGACTTTGTCTTTGCATATCTGGATGAGAAGAAACCTGACGCGACCAGGGCACGATGCAAGAACTCGGCGAGACGTTACTACTTTCGTCTCATCGGCGCTACTGTGGCACGTCCCACTGTTCTCCTGCAAGTGTGATGAAGGCGCGTTTTACGAGGACTCGGCGAAGTATCACTATTTTGGCCCTGTCGTCGCTACTATAATACAAATCCGACTGTCGTCTTGCATGTTTAGGAATTTGAGGTGCTGCAATTGGCCAACAGACTAAGAGTCCCGCCTCACTGGGTAAGGTATTAGATCATACGCAAGTAAGGTATCGCTCTTTAGGAATGTGAATCCCATAAATGATCAATGAAGGATAAAAGCATCAGTACTGTGCTTTTCAGAAAGAAGAAGAGTTCGCTAGACTAATTTAAAATCCCTTAGAAAGTGAACTCAGGGATGCTCATCTCGCTAGCAGTCCAGGTCAAGCCACCGTCGCTCGTCGTCAGCTCACCAGTAACGCCCTCGCCCTTACCAAAAGTGTTGATGTAGTCGGGATCAGCGACGTCGAGGATGATCTTGGTGTCGAGCCACTCTAGCATGTGTGTCAGCTTACAGATGTCAAAAGTTTTCGCGCTTTGGAACGTACTATGGGCGGGAACAGTTCCGCAATTCTCCTCGGCGCACTCAACAGAGCTGCCGAAGCCCTGGGCATGGCCATCACTGGTCGAGAGAGTTGAAACTTGTTGACCATTGACGGAAACGATTTGGGTGTAGTTCCCGGAGGCGTCATCGAACTTGTCTGTTCATGTCGCAGTCAATACCCTTTCATCAGACATCAGATAGCAGTGAGCTATGGCTTCGTACAGTGCATTGTCACATGATCACCGGCAACGGCGGTGGAAGATTCTCCCTGTACGACCGCCTGCGAGTTGTCTAACGAAGTTTGGGTCAGCGTGGTCGATGTTGTGGTCATTCAGGTTTGAAAAATACCTCCAGTCTTCATGAGGGTGTATGCATAAATGCTCCAGTCGTCGGATTGCCAGTTATCGGCGATGGACTGGATCAAGTCGCCGTTCGAGGTGCCCATTCCAACCCAGAGAGAGGCATCACCAGTAGAGCCGCTGGGGGCTTTCGGCAACACAAGTGTCGAGATCGCCTCACGGATCCATGAGTTGGTAGCGACAGGGCCGGTGCTGAAAGCTGGGCCCATGGCCGCGTTGGCTGAGGTGATGGCCACGGCGACTAGAGCAGAGAGGAGCTGGTTTGAGGAAGGCATTTTGGCGGTAGTTCGTGTGATCTTTTGGATGGGAAATCTGTGATGTTGCTAAACAAAAGCCAAAGGAAGAGGTCGCCAAGCGTCTTTATAGCTTGATATCGTGCGGATTACCGTTCTTGAACAAATATCGAATGTGGTTGGCGGAAGAGGCAGATGCTCCACGCCGAGACCGTTAATTCCAGCATGCCAAGCGGTTGGTGGATTAATTCTCCGAAATGGAAATATCTCTCCTCGAACCTACTATACGAGAGGGAGAAATACTTCCGCTGATCAAAATTCCTATTTGGGTAGTGAGCGACACCGAGAAAGTAGTATATAGATTGCCCCGTGTTTCGAAAGGTTACATGAAGCCACCGTAGTTTGGTACATGGGCTGTTGTTTCCGTAAGATCACAAACAGTTTTGAAATACGAAGCCCGTTCCTTGTCTGAAACAGCGGTGAAGCTGATATATCCGGCCCCTGGAAAACGTGCATTGTTGCTTACGGATTTAGGAAATAAACATGATGTATGCTCCCGATTGAAAAAAAGCTTGACCCATTGACAATCATTCTCACAATCTTTAACTAAACGCGGAAATGGTGTGAATGTATTCCAAGCTTCATATATGCCACTTAATAGTTGATTACCACTAGGAGCCGCATTGTACCCGTGGAGGGCACGAATCCTACCGAATAATGTGTTTGGAAAGAGCTCATCGGACTATATCATCGAGAGGCACGTCATAAGGAAGCAAGCAATTGCCCATGGGGCAACAAAACTTGCAGGACAGGAGCCAAACGCTCGACAAAGTTCGCAGCAAGCCAGACTCAAGAGGCCTTCGCGGCACACATACGGCAATTTTCAATGCGTGAGAGAAGGTTAGGGATGAAGAATATCTCAGCAATGCTCCGTTTTTACAGGACATTGGGGAGCGGGAAAAAACCTCCCTTTCCTGCGATTCTTGTCAAGAGAGCCATCCAAGTGCACATGGTGTTGCCAGTCCGAGCAGCGTCAGTGACATGCGATAGAGTAGTAAACACTACTTTGAGCCATGTCGATGAGAGACCTCGGGGCAAACACGTCAGCGCAAACGAGAATGCTGACGGTTCTCATGTCGCAAAAAAGCTCCAGTAATGCGAGCCTGAATACAGTTAGTGATGAAGTACGTACTTCTTCAAGATTAGACGCACATTGCAGTATAGCCGTTTGACCTGTTTGAATCCCAAGCCTGGCAGCCTCGCCCTCATCTATGTACTGGTTCAAAATGCTCAATGAAGGTAAACCAATACGAATATAGGTCTACAAGCATCTGATAGACTCTCACCCACGTAGACGCAGAAAACAGGGCCATGACTGTTTAGAAGCGATCCATGCAAACACCTCTAAGCTTTTGCAGATATGACATTGATGCAGGAATTCAGACACAATTATTGAAGAGGTGCAATGAAGCAACAATGATCTATCCCACGTATTATGGCTAGAGTAATGAAATCTTCAATCCCCGGAAGCTGAGCCATTCTGGTCCTCGGCATGACATTAGAGGCCGCCTGGCACCAAAGCCTCTCTTTCCTTCAGTGCCGATAAACCCTCATAGATTTAGGCAGAAGAAAAAGTTGCGGGGACTCTGTAATTAACCAAAGAAGGCGTAGAAGCGGTTCAGAGCCCCAGATGAGATTTGACCAATTAGAAGACATTTTATAAGACACGGTTACGAACTCGGACCCAGTCCATTCAACTCCCACGGAGCCGGTCTCTCTCGTTTGTTTCTCGAATGTTGAAACGGAAGTCGGGCTACAGGATGTCACGCTTGGCGTAGAGACAAGCTGTGACTAAGTTAATATGGGTCGAATCGATTGAAACAGTCTACATGCACTCCTCAGCTCGTACTCGACAAGCTCACGGAGAGTCGCTGTCAGGTAGGCCGTATTAGCTCGACGGCGCTGGCGGGGAGTAGGTCAAGGAAACAGGAAACACGATGCTCCGCATAGATCTTGGTGGAGGCCATATGCACCTTGTCAAAGCATAGCTGGAATGAGGAGCTGACGCAAATTTGACTAGTGGGGAAGAAAACACGCTCCTTTACGTGGATCGGGCATCTACTCCAAAGAGAATTGGCAACCCTTTGAGGACGCGAAATGCCGTTGACGCGCGAAATCATACGGGGGCCGGAGCTTGGATCACTTGGTGTCACGTCGACCATACGTCGAGGGGCAGATGTGAATTCTTTAACCAAAGTTTATAATCTGTGCCGTGCGGAGAGCCAGAGGGGAGCTTGTAAGTCCTCTATTCTTCATACGACATCTTCTTGTCTCACGGCTGTGAACCAAACGTCTAAGATGCGGAGGAAAGCATTTAATTTATTACCTTCGTTGAAGCAACTGGCGCGACAATGAACAACTGTCTTCTAGAGGAATATTGGGGATATGTTCGGAAACTCCCTCAAGCACGGTGCCGACGCCACCGCTATCATGAAGGGAAGCTGGACAGTTTATCTACCACTGCATGTATGAGACACTACCTAGCTAGCAATAGAAGACAAGGCGCTCACGCCCTCGCCCAAGTTTCAATGGCGAAGCTCCTATAAAAACCCGCGCTAAGCTAGAAGGGCTGGCAAGGACGGCATGGGGAGAGCGGGAACGAGTCCGTTTCTGGTTCTGTGTGCTCCCCGCAAATCTCTCCCCCACACGTAACCCCGGACTGCCCTTGCTCGGGCTACGGAGTAGATGTGTGCCTGAAAGCGACCGAGCTCCGACGATCATAATGATTCGGACTAAGATCGAGCGATTCCCGAGAAACATCGACCGAAAGCCCGCTTGAGCCAGGATCTTGATCAACCTCCTCCCTAAACAAGACTTAGACTTTTAGCTCGCAGCTTGCTCGATAGGCAATGATGGACGTTTAAAGATCACATTAAGTCGTCTATATTTCTACCGACTTCTAATGTTTCCCAAGAGCATCGTTCGTTAAAGGGGCTAACTCAACCCTCTATTCCGCATGTTACATGCCTTGACTTGCTAGAACTTTGTTCTTGGAGTGGAGCGTCAAGCATTTCACCACTTCTCCAAAATCTGTGCCGAGGCTCCCATTGGCTTTTCGCGATGTTACCTGCCAAGAAAACGCACGTAAAATTACACGAGCGTCGAGGTGTGGCTCAGCTCGGCGCAACACAGCCCGAAGTAAACATTCCCCGCCTCTCGTTGCCCGAGGTGGTGTCACTGAGTATATGGCAATTTAAAACTTAAGGCCACTCCAGGAGTAATCCCTTTCCACGAATGATGCCCTCAAGAGCGGTATTGAGGAATCATGAGGGTGTTGATCCAAAATGCTTATTAGGGCGGGAATTCCGGGGAGATGCGGAGTGTAGTCAAAAAATCACGACGCTCCCGCAAGATTGTGAGCAGAATGTTTTCCCGCTACCTTTTCTGGCTCTTCCTGCCGACCTTCTCTCTTGCTCTGCTAGAAGAACGTTTCGTTTCATTCAAGCCAGCCGATGAAGCCATTGAACTCCAAGGAGCGACTATCCTGCATGATGCCAGCGATCCGATTGGCATCCAGATTGCTGCTGACAGCCTTGCCGATGATTTGGAGGAAATATCCGGAATCACGTCCGAGGTCCTGGGATTGGACATTGTAAAGGCCAATGAAAGTTTATCGCACAACGGAAGCCTCGAAGGAATTAAGGCATCTAATACTGCTATTATCTTGGCCACAGCCGGTTCGCCTCTAGTACAACTGTTGGAGAAGCAAGGGAAAGTTAAGGTGTCCGACATTCAAGGGAAGTGGGAAACATTCAAGACCACACTAGTTAAGAACCCATTACCCGGGATTAACAACGGCCTTCTCATTGTTGGAAGTGATAAAAGGGGCACCATGTTTGGAACTTACACCCTCGGAGAGCAAAGTGGACAGTCACCGTGAGTTCCTCAGCGAAACGTGATTACTTCATGAAATTACCACTGACACAGCACCAATGGCCAACAGTTTGCACTGGTGGGCTGATGTGCCAGCGACAAAACATGCCAAAATATACGCCCTGCCGAAGACCACCATACACGGAGAGCCGACCGTCAAATTCAGAGGACTCTTCATCAACGACGAAGCGCCTTCGCTTACTGGATGGTGGGCTCGATATCATAATGTTACCGACTACACTCTAGATTCGGAGTTCTACGAGCATGTCTTTGACCTACTGCTACGACTCAAGGCAAATTTCCTATGGCCTGCCATGTGGGCATCATTCGTCCCTTGCCCGGGCAGAAGGTTCTTCACGGATGACCCCCGCAATCAACAGCTCGCAGATGACTACGGAATTGTCGTGTCTACGAGTCACCATGAACCCATGCAGAGAGCAAGTAATGAGTGGGATGCGGAAGAACAAGGCCTTTGGGACTGGGTCAAGAACAAAAAGAATGTTACTCAGTTCATGGAGGAGGGGGTTCAGCGAGCGGGTCAGAACGAGTCGTATTTCACTCTAGGAATGCGAGGCCCCAATGACGGGGCTATTCAAGCTGATGACCCGATTGCGGTCCTGGAAGACGTCGTCTCGACGGAGAGAGAAATTCTGGCTAAATATCATGGAAATGAGACGGCAGCAAACCGTAAGTTCCAACTATTGCTTCCCATTGTTTTCTCACTTAGTCGCACAGAGAGCCTCGCTTACTCCCTAGCAGAGGTTTGGACAATCTACAAAGAAGTTGCGACCTATTATGCAGCCGGCTTAACGCCTCCAGAGGACGTAACATTGATGTTCACCGATGACAACTGGGGAAACATACAGCGCCTCCCCACAGAATCTGAACGTGAAAGATCTGGGGGAATTGGAGTAAGGGAAGCATCCTTGCTACTCTGGAATGCATGACGCTAAACATTGGTCCAGCTCTACTATCACTTTCAGTACGTCGGCCGACCCAAAAGTTGGAAATGGCAAAACACGAACAACTTGGTAAGTCGAACAAGACTTTCTGAGTTGCCCTAGATCCAACTAAACATTTATCTTGCAGCCGAAAGTGTTTAAGGAACTGTATCATGCATACCAGCGAGGCGCTGATCAGATCTGGGTCATGAACGTTGGTGATCTCAAACCCATGGAACTTCCGTTGAGCTTCGCCATGGACCTAGCTTGGAATGCGTCTCGCTTCGATTTCGAGACGATCCCATCCTATCTCGAATCGTTTGCAGAGCGAGACTTTGGTTCAGAGCACGCAGGAGACATCGCATCAATCCTCCTCACCTACAGTCACTTGGTCGGAATGCGCAAATTCGAGTCAACCGAGGCAAGCACCTACTCTCTCTTAAACTTCCACGAAGCAGAGCGAATTCTCAAGGCATGGGAGGAGCTATCTGCGCGGACAACAGAGGTTGCCAACAGTCTGACAGATGATCGACAAGATGCTTTCTACCACTTCGTAGGATACCCTGTGCTAGCTGGCGCCAACTACCACGCCGTCGTGATCGGCCAGGCCAAGAATTACCGCTTCAGTCTCGAACGAAGAAACTCGGCAAATGTCGTGGCACAACAGGTTCTGGAGGCATTTGAAGCCGATGCCGACTTTGTTCAGAAGTACGACGGGATAGCCGGTGGCAAATGGGCAGGCATCGCATCGACTCCCAAGTTTGACGTGTCGACCGGAGACTGGCGTCCAGCCTCGAGAGATGTTGTGAGCAATCTGTCGTATGTCCAATCAAGACAGAACTTTGACTACGGCTTCGGAAACCTTGGCATCTACGCAGAGCAATATAGCAGTGCTTACGCTCAGGGCCGAATCTGCGCCTCCATCAACCCAGCCTGGCCTACAAAGGACAGCTTTTCTCCTCAGTTGCCCGCTCTGGACCCTTATTCGCCACAAGTTCGCACAATCGATTTATTTCATCGCGGGGATCATCGTGTTCCTCTGGGCTGGTCTGTTCAGGTGCCCTATGGCTGGGTTCAAGTCACGGCGACCGAAGGGACATTGACGAAGGACCAGCCAGAGCAGCGTCTCAACGTCTCTATCGATTGGTCTGCAGTTCCTGCAGGTTTCGAGGAAACGATCAAGATCCGCATTGAGTGGGATCCAGTGCCGTATTTTGATCTGGTCCATCTCCCTATTCGGAATGAGAGGGTACCAGATGACTTCCAGGGGTTCCCTGAAGCTGGTGGCCTGATATCAATCGAAGCCCCTCACTTCCAGAGAGCTTCCGACGAAGATGTATCTTTTGAGCACATCCAGCTCTTGGGGACACGATCGGAGTCTGGGTCGATTGCTTTGAGGCCATACCGAGCTGCTCGGGCATCGACCAGTGCGGCAGAAGCAGCCTGGGTTGAGTACGACATCTACATTTTCAGCGATTCCTCGCCCGGGCTCACGGCCACCATTTACATCAACGGCGCACTCGACACTGACCCCGACTTGCCGATGAAGTATTCCCTCAGCTTGGTCGCGGGGTCGGAAACGGCAAACTTCACGCGCTTGCTTGATGTGCCGGTAACGGCTGGGGATGTTCCACCCGGATGGACCGAGTCAGTTGCCGATCACGTTTGGAAAAGGAAAACAGCCCTTGGGTCAGTCAAGCCTGGAGTCTACACACTACGCTGGCAAGTCAACTCCCCAGAAGTGTATCTCGAGAAGATTGTCTTGGACATTCAGGGTCGCCTCGCACAGAGCTACCTTGGACCCCCTGAGACATCGCTTGTGGCTTAGGGCGATGAGAGATCTTCTGGTGGCTCCGATGCGTTCAAAGCGTAGGGTGTCGTATTAAACCGTGTGTAGTGTTAGCTATTCTCGCTCTCTTGTCTATTTTCACCCAAGGGAGCTGCAATATAACGGTTAATCATAGGATATTTACTGCTATGCTAAGCTGTCTGATGAGTGAGACACTCTGAGTTCTGCGATAGCGGTTGTGAGGTATGGCCAATACCCGAGGTTGCCTCTGTACAGACATGGTACTTTCAGTGGTGACTAGAACAATAGGCAAAGACTACTCAGATTTCCAAAGGCTACTGCCAAGACTAGCGAAGTACGATGTTAGTTTAAAGTAGTAGCGAAGTAGGTCTTCTTACTTACGGCAGTCAAGAAAAAGTTGAAGCTTTCTACACTGTATTTGATCTCAGGATTGAATGCCCTGACGTCTGGGCTGGCCTTTACTCGCGAGAGGTTAGTTCATTGTGTGTTAAAACGTGAAATCTATCTCTGGCTCTACAGATAGTGATATACTGCTATTGTTTGAAACCGAACAATTTTGCTAACTTTAGCCCCAATAGCCCTCAAAATATCTCATTGTTAATTCGTGGAAAAATGTGAAGACCAGCAGACATGGTAAAGATCGAGCCTTTTTCCTTCATTATGACACTTTAGAGGTCATGGTAGATGGTCACACACGGTGTGAGTTTGATAATGCTACTGAGGAAAGGCGAAAATGAGCTGCTCGACAATACTATATACGAGAAGAGGACGAGAATAAACTGGTAAGATACGTGATGCAATTGGTCTGTTATGCTACGCGGCTTAAGACAGCGCTTACTGACTTGTAAGGTAGTTTGGGAATCAAATGAGGTTCTGGGATATCACGTTCGATGTAAACGTCTAGGACCAGGACAGTTCGATTAATGAATTCGATGAAGCTAATTACCAGAAAAGGCACCTGGAATGCCCCGAAAGGGGATATCCTACAAACTTAACTAGGATGGGGGGATAGTTCTGCTCTCAGCTAACTAAGATATATATTGGACAGGCTCTAATGGTACTTCGATCAAGGTTTCTCCTCCTAACACAGTAGGCGGGCTACGTCTTCTAGTAGCGAAACTAAACAAAAAGCTACATACGACAGCGAGGACTCCTCAGTCGTCACCGACCTGAGTCCTAATTCGCCGCTTCTCAGTTTGACTAGGGAAGAGCGGTCGGGATCCTGTATTTTCTAAGAGCTATGGCCGTATGTACAAGAGACTCCAATGGAAGTGGATATTAGCCAAGTTGCAAGGCGACTCAACAAGCTAGGAGATTGGTTTGCTTCACCTAGGTAGTATAGAAAGCTTAGAGACACTGAAGACTGATGTTTGCTGATGATCATGCATAATTGGGTATCCAACACACAAATGCTGTAAGAAAACGCGAGCCTTTCTTGTACCATATTTATGCTTGTGGTTTCTCTCTTGGTAGCTCATTCTCTCTCTCTTTGGTCCAATTGTAAGAGAATATTAGAGCTTTTCTCCCTCATATTTGAATGCTAATGGTTGTAAACTATACTGTAGAAGAGTCTATCTCAAGGCGTTCCTTGGAGGTTGGGAACCCACACATAACTAGAAATGTAGGTATAAAGGTTCAATGCCAGCACGGCTGTTGTCATTTGTTGGCCCACCTCGCCGTATTTTGCATAAAAATAATCATCATACTTCAAAGACAATTGCTTAAACCATACAATTTCCCGAATAACTAATTGTTAAATGTTCTACCGCGTCCCTAGGTAGTGATTGAACGGCTGCGAGTTCCCATCCCTCATGAAGCCCCTGCGCCATCTTCTCCGCGTTATCGGGCAGTGTCATCTCAGCGAGATAGACCATCATGAAAGGTAGGAGCCGAGAGCTCAGGAACAGAAAAAGAATGAAATCTTCCATCTTGGTAGAGTTCCCAGGTCAAGCCATGTATTCCTCAACTAGGAGCTTTTGTCTACTCCACTATTGGCGTCCATGTGAGCCACCAACACCCTGGGTAACCTGGTCGAAGAGCGAGATCTGTTCGGGTCGTCAAGCGAGTAACGGCAAGGATGTGCGATGGCTAACACCCCCGGTTCGAGCAAGGGCGCAACTGGTGGCAACTCAACTGGGAGGGCGTAGTAATATCTTGGGTTGTAGCAGCCGTATGACGGCCTCGTGCTCTCGTTCGGTGGCAATGTGGAGCGAAGTGTTGCCGTCGTTAGTATTCGGCTCGATATTGGCCGCCCTTTTGGCTAGATGCTGGACAATAGCCTCACGCCCCCTTCAAACAGCATCGTGTAGTGGCGTGCTGCCGTCGTTATTCTTCGCCTCGATATTAGCGCCCTCATCGACCAATAGCTGCACGACAGTCTTTTCTCCCATGCTAGCGGCAATGTGTAGCGGCGTGTTGCCTTCGTTACTCTTCGTCTCAACATCGGCGCCCGCACTGACTAGCTGCTGCACGACAGCCTCGTGCGAACCACTGGCGGCATAGTGCAGTGGTCTCCAGCCTCTAAACCCTTCCGCATTAATATCAGCGCCCCTATCGACTAGCTGCTGCACGATGCCTTTGTACCCTTCGCCAGCAGCAATGTGTAGCGGCGTGTTGCTGTCGTCATTCTTCGCCTCAACATTGGCGCCCGCATTGGCTAGCTGCTGCACGACAGCCTCGTGCCCTTCGCTAGCAGCAAGGTGTAGCGGGGTGTTGGTGTTGTTATTCTTCGCCTCTATATCGGCGCCCGCAGCAAGTAGCTGTCGTACTATAGCATCGTACCCTCCTGCGCTGGCAAGGTGTAGCGGCGTCCTTCCTAACCTATCTTTGCCGTTCATGTCGGCGCCCAGGTGGATGAGCACCCCTAACGTTCCGTTAACTTCTGGAGAATCATTCATCTCCGCTATCGTCGCAACATGCGCGAGAGTCCTGCCGTTGCGGTCGCGCAATTTCCTGTTCGCATCTTTCCACAGCTCCTCGACCAAGTCGTTACGTCCCTTGTACGAAGCCCACAGCAGCGGAGTCATTCCTAACCCGTCTACAGCATCGATATCCGCCCCGGCTTGGATCAACGACCGCATCACTGGAAGGTGGCCATTCATTGCAGCGTAATGTATCGGAGTTGTCCCATCCACTCCCCGTGCGTTGATTTCTGCGCCGTCTTGTAGAAGAACCTGTACGATCTGAGCGTGACCTTGCTGGCAAGCATAGTGTAATGGTGTCCGTCCACGGATGTCTCGTGTGTTGACATTAGCTCGCCATCTTAGTAGCATATTTGCAACACGAAGAGAGCCGCTCGCAGCTGCGTAATGGAGTGGTGCCCAGTCGAGGATATCTTTCTCATCCACAAGTCCCCCCCCCCGAGACCAACCCATGCGCCGGGGCTCGTCGTCACAAGCATGACCATGAAAACGTGTGAATCTGAGTACGCTAGTTGTAGTTGCGTCTAGGTCCTGGAAACTCCTCTCTCCTTTAAAAAGGCCACACTCCCAAGAACGGCGCTGTTTTTCATATAGTACCATAAGGCCGGCCAATAGATCCAGAAACTGGCGATCTTGCAGCTTTTTCTGGATATCGGTTTTCAGCTTCTCTAGCTCAGCGAGATGCATTCCCCCAAATTGCTGAGCCTTTCTGGAGTTCCAGGCAATGGTTACTGCTCTGAAATATTCCATTACCACGGCGATGCATTTTGAGCCAGTGCTATCCGGAAATGGAAAGGTTCTCGCTATTTGAAACAGCCACATGTATACATCGTGAGCTTCCTCCCAATGATTTAACCGCTCATGTGGACTTGCGTGGTCTTGCGTCCATTTGATAATGGCATCAGGCGATGGGAGCTTATTCATGTGGCTCAGTGGTGGAATTATGATGTGGTAGATTTCCTCTATACTTCCAAGCCCGGTACTTTGAATATCTTCAACCATTTTGGCAAGCTGGGTATTGTGAAGGGTGAAACGTTGCCACGCCGAATCGCTACTGGCACCGTCTGTGTCCGTGGGACGTATGTTTGCTCCGTTGGCGATTGGCTTGTTCATCGTCTTTGCTGCACACCACATAAAAGCTGAAAACATATGCTGGGCGAATAAGGCCTTCAAGGAGCTATATGATTCGACCGCTAAGATCAGGTTTGCTTTCTTGGAATTGTCCTTGCGATGCGATTTTGAAGACTGCCGAACCGTGTATTGCGGTGGGCCGGAACCAGAACGGCAATTGGGTACGTAACCGACAATTCGATGGCTCTCCACCTCGATCACGTTGCCATCCTTTACCAGTTCAGGTTCCTGATCATCTGTCGATTCGGATCCAGATTCCTCTGTCGATTCGGGTTCTTTATCCTCTATCAATTCAGGTCCCTCAACTTTGATGACTCTGGCAGCACCGTCCGGCAACCACCAATGGAGGTCTCGGTACAGGGCGGAGGTGTGCCGGCCTAGAAGCCGGAGGCAACGCTTTGCGGGCGTCCCCTTCGAGCGCAACCACGTGTCGCCTCGGGAGCGCAGAGATTTGATGTCGTGGCCCACATCTTCATGCTCATCTCGGTCTTTCGTGCTGGGTTCAGAATTCCCTCGGTGGTCTCCGTCTTGGCAATATTCGTCTTCGTCTACAGAATACAGCCACAACGAAAGTGCAGCATCGATCTCGTCAGAGCGGGCTTTCCACTTCCCATTTTCGTCTTGTTCCACTGAAAATTCGATTGACTCGCGTTTGAGCTTTGACTCGCCAACGGATGTAAGAACCGTAAGAGACCAGGTGAGTTTCTTGCCTATGGAGCTGGTACTAAACAGCGAGTTCATTACCACCTCAATAGCGCGAGCTAAGGCAACTGCCTCTGTTGATGCGGGCCCATGCCAGTCAGCAAGCTCGCCAAGGTCCCTCCTTATGTTCATTGCTGTCTGGGCCATCGATGGCGCATTCGGATCGCTGTCCTGGCTCGTCGGGGTGACCGTTGGATTTGTCTCGTGGGATCCACTGTTCGCTTCTTGCGACTGCTCATTCGACCTGTTGGTATTCGTGCCGGAACTCTGCTGGTGCGGGTTTAGTTTCTCGCAATTGGATGGTTGCTCGATCGCAATGATTCTCCAGTCCCAAGGCGGCCTGCTTTGCTTGTTCCCATCAGCCTTGGGCTTTTTTAGCCACGGGGCTGTTTTGAGGTTGGCAAGGATCATAGCTAACCAATCCAGCTCATACTCCGAAAGAAGACGCTGGGAGTTTGGAAATTTGGCAAGATTGCGACGGACAAGTACTCTGAGAATTGTCATAACGAGTACTGCACCGAGTAGGGTGACTGATGCTGACCAGTGCATGGCGCGCAGACCGATAAACTGGATAATGTAGCCGATGACGGTCACAAATGTGCAAATGACGGCCATGCTTGATCGCCAAATGACCCTCCCTTCTGCTCGCTGAGATGTTGTAAGCAGAGCTTGTGGATCCTGAGGGAAAATCGCAAAGGGCTCAAATTTCTGGTCGTTGACCGTTCCGGATCTCTGTAACCAGACGACATAGGCTTGAGTTCCAGGCTTCGGGCGGTATAGCGTCTCCGAAGTGCTAGCTTCGACAACGTGGGAACAAATCAACATGCCAGCTACCACGAGGATCGTACCAGTAGCAGAACACGGGAAAGCATAGCGCGCGATAGATTTTCCATCCTTGAGGAGTCTGAGTGCGGGATAGTAAGTAGCAAATCCAAAGTAAACGAGGACACCAAGCTGAAGAATAATGCCCAGCACTGCAACTATGTACAGCTCTCTTCTCGCGACTTGGTTGTGGACATTGAGCGTGAGATTCGGCGCACTGACCTGAGTGTTTCGAAGAATGATGATTGAAGGGCTGTTGGGACTCTTTTCAGCATTTTCTGGGTCTAGGTATCGCTTAGAAAGTTTGCCGGAGATGCGTTCCTGAATACTGGGCTCTGCAACAATGTAAGCTCGAGTACGTCAAAGTGAAAAGGATCCCTGACCGTACTCCGGAAGATACTTGTTATCCAGGTCCTCCAGGCACCCCAATCTTAGTGCCACATGACTCCCTCCTCCAGTCGAGGAGCCAGTCACGGTCGGAGTCGCGGCCGTTGCAGTTTCCTGGTCCCCGTCCGTCTCACTTTCCATTGGCACGAGGATAATGAATTCACGAATAGGGCCATCTCCCATCACTCTCACAACCGCCTGGCCGTTCCAAAGCTCACAAACCTCACCTGAGGTAGAGGACATCAGCTCAGACTCGGCAACGGCACGGGTCTCTCTTGCTCTTCCAATGACAGCTCTAAGCCACGAGGGGCCACCGACTCTGATGGCACCGACAACGGCCGTGATGATGCCCAACGGGGCCATCGCCAGGACTATATCATCAGCCCAGCCCATAGATTGGCTCATGTATTGCATAGTGACTCTCTCTCCGAAGAGCGCCAGCAGCCTAAGCATAACACAGCGTTAGTAAACGAGCGGGCCCGGTCAGATTGTGTCACGTACGGGGCAAGATCAGAGAAGAGATTGTTGGAGAAATCATCTCCAGCGTCGCTGGCGGCCACGCAAGTGAGGAAGCAGGCTCCGACGAGGAGCTGTAGTTGCTCTGCGGCCGGCATTTTGGAGTAAAATCACTCGGATGGGCAGATCAGATATCGAGGCTTAATCGGCTGCTTTGTTGTTTCACAATGATGACGGGTCGAGAGCAGGCGGTAAACCCGGCTGCACGGTGTGGCGGGGAAACGGAACGGCCCACTATCGTCAAGAGTAACCGAACTGTAATACCCCCGCGCAAGCGAGGGCTCGTCGGTTCGAACCCGGCCGGATGAGAATCTGCCTTGCAGCGCTGGCTCCAGCGTTATTCCTGATTCAGTAGTCCAGCCTCCCAACTCTTGCATAAGGGAGAGAATAACACCGGCCACAACTTGGCCCAATCTTTATTCGCGTCATTCATCCAGCAAAGTGGGACAACGACAGGCATATCGGCAATGACTGGTCAAGGTCGACGAGAGGTAGCTTTACGCTGTACAGAGTGATACGTGATGAGAAAAGAGGAGACAAGAAGGCTGTCGAAGGCACAAGGGTGGCATGACAATCGTTCTCCCTGCTCTCATATGTTCTTTAACCAACACCCCTCTATGCTTTTTCTCTTCTCTCCGCCACTTTGTAATTTCTTTTTCAAGTAGCCTACTCGAGTTGTCACCGCCCCGCAGCTTTATCCAGTAGAACGAAGCCGAATGGTTTGGTTCATGAGTTGAGGGTAACGAGAGTTAGACTCAGAGCACGCGGTTGGAATGCAAACGGACGGACGGAAGGAATGGATCGAGCAAAGCCTATGAGGCTAAATCTCAAACATCTCTGCACGCCCTGTTTCTACTTACTTTCTGCTCAAGCTGCTGAAGCTCGCCCACCACATCCTCGAGAAACTTTCGCTGCAATTCTTCGTTATCCAAGTTCGTCTCCCCTAGTCCAAAGTCACAGCCCAAGCATTGCTTAATAACCCTAGGATATGTCAATCCCATCTGCCGGACCAAGATATTGGCAAGTTTCTCAGCAATCAGGTAGTTTGAGAGTTGGTCACCGCCAATGGTCTTTAAGATGTTAGCTTTCAGCATTGGCCATGGCTGGCCAAAGCCTATCTCCAGTAGGAGAATGCCAAAATTAAATAGTAGGTCGTTTCTTGCACCAAAAAATCGAGTGTTTGACGATTCAACAGCCTCTCCATCATCGGCCGACTCCGTCGCCCTTCCCTTCCCTTTGGACGGTCGCTGAAGTTTAGCCATGAAATGAGGACTCTTCAATTGCGTGGCCGCATTTAGAGCATTTGGCACTTCAAAAAAACGTACGCTCTGACCTAGACCACATTCAGAAAGCCAAGGTGTTGAGTAAAATTGCATGATTCCATCAGCCAACGTGCTCGCCAGTTCAATCATAGCCGGCCGTGGCATACATCTGAGAATGGGCTCCTCCGCAACCCAAGCAATGATGTCTGACAAGGAGCGAGATCGATAGGCAGCGGCACCAAAAGGTGATGAATAGAAGCGTTGAATGTGAACATCTCGAAGAGTACCTAGGCAGAGTCCAGTGCCGGGGCTCACCTGCAGCTGTTGGAAATACTTGCAGAAGTCCTTGACCGTCGCAAGGTCTTGATCTTGCCTGCTAACCTGTTGCTGCGGAGTCGAGGTGCTGAGGGTTCCTCGTTTTGGGGTTTGAGTGATTGTCTGCGTCACTGACTGCGTTTGTTGGCTCTGGTCAAACCTGACGGTTTTGTGAGATTTAGAGCATTTCTCAGGGGCTTTGAGAGTAAATGGCTCAGAACTGGACTCGAGGAGATTCGTCAACTCCTGTATAGCACCCTTGCTCGTATTTTGAGAGTGGTGTTCGATCTTCGGTTCTTGATCATAATGCTCAATCTTCAGCCAGATCGGCGTTTGTCTCTCAAGCAGGTCTTGTTCATGCGATATGGCGATGTCGAAGGAAACATGCTTATTTGATTCGGAGGGGGTCGTGTCAGCAGGATTATCGTGCTCTTCATGGATCAAACAAAGGTTGGCGATGTGTCCACAATGAGAAGGGCAGGTCCATTGCATTGTCAACGTAGAGTAGAGGGTCGAGGACGCGGTACGTATTTGACGGTATCTCTGTAGACAATTGAGGGACTTCGCAGATTTTCGCGACGGAATCGGCTGTTGACTATCCCCAACAAGCAACGGGAGAGCCCTGATTATGTGGCTGGTGATAGAGCAGAAATCAGTGTTGAACTCCCGGAGCTCCCCAATAGCCTTCTCAATCTGAGGCTTGTTAAGGCTCAGTTTGAAGCGAGTACGAATCTGTCGTAGCCTTTCGGCCACGGTTGGCATCTGGCAGAATGGCTTAGAAGGGTAAAGATAGCCCGCGAAAGGTGAACTCACGTCTTGGTCCTGACTTAGATGCACACGAAAGGCCTGAGCTTCCGAACAGAGCCGTTGAAGTGAATCGTTGATCTGAGTCACTGTTCTCTGGCAGCTAAGAAACGACCCCTTCAGCGAGTCGGCGCGGTTGCGGTACAGGGCGTTCAACATCAGTCCCTGCCGGGCTTCTCCGGACGACGGCCGGGACATAATGTCCTGAACCGCGTTATGATCATCGGTAATTGCGGTGAGAAGATTGATGGTGTGGTTGCGGAAAATGGTTCGTTGGGCCCCAAGCTTGGCCTCCAGCTTGAGCACCTCGCGCGGGTACTGCTTGAAGACAGAAAAGGCCTCGAATACACGTTCAGAATGATCATAGGCTTCAATGGCGAGTGGTATTGCAGCCAGCACGGCTGAAAGAATGAATTCCACACCACTCATTATGGAACCGTGGACGGACTGAGAGAACGGCGAGAGTTCAGCTGCTGCAAGCCTTGTCAAGTGTCCTGAGGGGTTAGGTGACCTCATCCTTCAGCCTCACTTTCTCATTACCTCTATCTGACAACCCAATGATAAGCAGCGGTATGACAATACCCCGCACGGAGGAATCGTAATATGCCGCAGCCCATTTTCCGATATTGAAATTGGGCATCCTTATGATGTGGGTAGTTGTCTTCCCCAGTTAATTAGCTCCTGACCAAATACTCCCGTTGAACAAACCCTGGCTTTTATTCACCCTATCCTTCGTTTAAATACCGTCTTGGGAGCCACTTTTGATGTCTCAACTCACTCGCGAGGATGTTGAATCATGGTTGCCCGATCCATCGCCGGTCAGTACTGCTGGACTTGTGGGCCAACTTTTTACCACCATAGATGGACTCCTCTTGGATCTCCCGCAAAAGCTGTCTACCAATGGCAATGCACAAATACGTCAAAAATGTCAGAACGAGCAAGAAAGATTCTTCCTCTGGGGCCAAGGCCTCGCCGTGGATACTGGAAGCCTCGATGAACTACTGGATAAATCGACTGAACTTCGATTACGCGTCTTATCACTGCTTTTCACTCTTGGAAATGTGGTTCACCGTGCCATCTTGCGCCAACAAGGCTCCCGTCCAGGAAAACTCGCGGAGGAATGCAGCAGCCTACAGAGCCAGCTAGATGCTACGAGCACGCTTCTCGAAGGCTTCCACCAAAGGACTACCGACATGGACGCCCTGTCCGACTCAGACACGTCGGAATACGACAATGAGGATCTTCTAGATGATCTAACAACATACATTGATTGCCTCATGGATCTGGCGCCGGCACTGGAGAAACCCGCGATGGACAGCCCCAAAGACATTGCATTGTCAGCCAACGCAGAGATTTTCTCCGCTGCCAATCCGCAAGCTTTGATCTTTTGTCGAAAGATTCGGGACAGGTTTAAGCAACTCCCCAAGTTTCTTGTCGAAAGACTCGGGAATGCAAACAGCAGCAGAGCCAGCAGAATCCTTGCGCATTCCGCACGAATGGAAAAGGAGTCAAAGAAGGATACGCACAATGATTTCAGCGAGAGTTTGTTCTCTAGCAGCTGTCCGCAAGTTACGGACACGACAAATTCCAGCCATATTTCTCATTCCGTCTTCGACAAAGTTAGCGCCATTCGCAGGAGTGTTGGCGCTTCAGATGAAGCCGATACTGATGATGGCTCTGAAGAATCCTTTGCTTCATTTTCGACTACTAGCTCTACTGTTGATTATGGACGACCTCGTGTTCCTTCAATACCTGACTATACAAAGAACTTTAGATGCCCATTCTGTGGTTTTTGGGTCGCCGGAATTACTGAGCGAAAAGCCTGGAAGTAAGCCTTGAGCTGAAATCGTGCGTTTATTGATTTGGCTAACTGTGACAGGGAGCATGTGTTCCGGGATCTCGCGCCTTACCTTTGCACCTTTGAAGACTGTACCGAACCAATGACGCTTTATGCACGTAGTCAAACATGGGCACAGCACGAAATGTCTCATCCCTCACCAAAGCTCGGTGTCAAAAGATGCCCATTCTGCTCAGAAATGCACACGTGGGGCACCAGTGATTACTTCAAACATGTCTCGGCACATCTTCGCGAGATTGCCTTGTCGGTTCTACCGCCGCGCGCACATGATGATGATGATGATGCGTCTGATACTACTGACGATAGCATCGGATATCTTGTATTAACATGCAACTTACAAGTCGCGAAGCTGGGCTTGACTTCAACGCCAGAATATGAGAATAGGCAACATATTCCGGATGCTCTTTGGGAATCTTATAAACCCTTGATATGCAGGTTATGGGAAGTCAACAATAACCTGGATGAGGTGCAAATATTTATGGCGCAGCATTGCAACTTCACGGCCGAGTACGTTGAACATGCCTTTTTCCCTGACTAACGGTTAACCTAATGCTTTCAATAGCTACTCTGGATATGGCATTTGGTTGGAGAAGTGGTATCCGGAGAGAGGATTTTTGGACTTGAATAAGCCCACTGCGAACACTTGCACCGCCTGTCGTGCCTCCAAGGTCCGCTGCAGCGGCACCCGCGACATCTGCTCTAGGTGTGAGAGCCTCGGCCTTACTTGCTCTTATGATAAAGCCGACCCTTTTGCCACGACCAAGCCGATTGTTCGAGCTCTAGACGACCCCATGGAAGAAGAAAGCTCGAGAGCCGAGGAGGGGAAAGACCAGACCGCGAATAACAAGGATCCAAGAGGATTGCAGCATCGATTCCAGATTTTGCCTGATGCACAGGGCGGCCACGAACACTATCACCTGAAGGCCGTAACTAAGAAATCCGCACTCAGTCTATGGTCTATGCCCAAGTTTACCAGGTCTCGCACGCAGCAGAAAGAGGCGGATAAGCAGATGTTCGGCTCGGCAACACTTGAACAACGATACGACAAACCCACGGCGGTTTGTGGTAAAGGCGCGTTCAGCGAGGTCCAGATTCGTGCGAAGCGAAATGGCGACAAAGAAGAACTCTACGCCGTAAAGTGGTTCTACCATCGCCCCGAGGAGTCGGAGAAGAAATATTCGAAGCGCCTCGCTGCCGAGTTTACTCTTTCCTCCTCTCTTCGCCACCCAAACATTGCCCACTCCCTCGATCTGCTTGGAAGTGAGAAGGGCGATTACTGTCTGGTTATGGAGCTCTATTCTGGCGGCGACCTATATACCGTTATCATTGCGGCTGGCAAGCTTGAGCCTTTGGAGGCTGATTGTTTTTTTAAGCAGCTGATGCGGGGTGTTGAGTACTTGCATGAGATGGGCGTTGCACATCGCGATCTCAAGCCTGAGAATCTCCTCGTTAGTACCCGGGGAGCTCTCAAGATCTCCGATTTTGCTAACGGAGAGTGCTTTCGAATGGCTTGGGAAACGGAAGCCCATATGGTTTCGGGATTGTGTGGCTCCGCACCGTACATTTCTCCTGAGCAGTACACGGACAAGGAGTTTGATCCTAGACCTGTCGACGTTTGGGCCTGCGGCATAATTTATATGGCTATGCGCACCGGCCGCCATCTCTGGCGCGTAGCTAAGAAGGATGATGATGAATTCTATGCTAGGTACCTATTGGGACGACGGGACGAGGAGGGTTATGCACCGATCGAAGCCCTCCATCGCGTGAGTTTATACTCCTTAAAGAACTTGTCACAACCTGCTAATCTTTTGAACAGGCCCGCTGTCGTAACGTCATTTACTCGATGCTCGATCCCAATGCTTCTCGCCGCTTGACAGCTACCCAAATTTGCAAGTCAGAGTGGCTTCGCGAGATCAGGCTGTGCAAGGCCGGCGAAGAGGGCATATAGCTGAGGAAGGGTATGGCATGGAATTGTGGCTAGTGATTGTACTTGGCGCCAATATGACAATCTTACCAAAGTACAATATTCATTATGAGTCCCGAATGAGATGTATTCATTAGACTTGCGTCGTGGTACTTTTGACGTAAAGTGTTGGCATGCTTAGTATGAAGAAGAGATATCATCAGCACGGATATTACTGCCTGTGCTTGTTTGAAGCTTGTCGCAGTGGTAGGAAGAACCGAGTCAGCGTCGCTCGCTAGCAAAATTACACCGAGGCCCACTGGTTTCTATTTCCCGCACTTCAGTTTAGTTAGTGCTCGTTGATGCCATTGGCTATGAACTAGACAGTTGTGAGGAAGCCTGTCCGGCATGTAAGCCGCGTGATTTTGTTGCATCAAATTTAGGAATCTGTGACAGTCAACAGACCGAATGTTGTCTAAATCCACGTGATATAGTCCACATTAATATTTAAGCAACCAAGTGAATAACAAAACTATGTAGAAGCAACACACCTTCCCTCTGGATATCATTTCAACACTGAAACTCGATCATTTTCGCAATGCCTGAGCTCCTCGACCTTCCAAATGAACTGCTCTCCAACATCTGCGAGAAGCTGTGCCCGCACTGCTCGCCGCCTTTCCACTGGTTCCGATGCGATGAGCCGAACCCGCCTCGACGCGTTGGCCTACTCGGCCTCTTGCGCTCCTGCCAGTCATTGCGCGATATTGCTAGGCCGTTTCTATACCATTCACCAGCTGCGGAAGACGATCAAATCATCTCACTGCTACGAACACTATCCAGCAGTCCAGAACTTGCGTCAAATATCAAGGAGATCACGTCTGAGATGACGGACCTCAACCCCTGGCCAAATCCCGATTTAGATGATGATTCTCTTAATTTCCTTAGAACACTGGTCGAGAGATTTGCTGTGGATACCCAAGGACAACCGCTCATGCTGTCTCCGAACTGGCACGAAAACGTCAGCGAATTATGTCCCAGTAGCACCCTAGAGCTGGTCCAATTCAGTCTCCTCGTCTGCTTAGCACCAAACTTGGAATTTCTTGAAATTGCGTTGCATCAAGACAAAGTTCCTATTCTCCGCCCCGGCCACTTGCATCACCTTCGGCATCTTACTTTGCTCAACCAGGATGGAGAATCTGTCGTATCACTGAATTCTGTGAAACCGATTCTGCTTGCAGCATCAAACCTCCACACCATCGAGGCTCACAAGGTTCACTCAGCAACAGATTTACCTATTCACGCCAATCTCAAGATGTTGAGCTTAAGCTATTCTTCCATTTCAAAGGAGAGCTTCCAAATAATAATGAGGGGGTTCCCCAGACTCGAGTCCTTCACCTACAAATCAGGCGGGATGGCGGATGATTTCAACGAAGCTACGCCCCGCCAGATTGGGGAGGCTCTGATGATCCGTAGCGATACTCTTCGGCACTTCTATTGTAACCTTGCCTTTGCCACTTATGTCGGTGGACTCGGAGCTCGCGATATGATGAGAAGTCTCAGTGATACGAAGCTGGAGACTCTCGCCATTGACAGCAAAAGCATAATCTCGTCAAAAGATGGCCAAGCATCCACAAACAGAGCCCTTTTTCTGGACTTTCTACCGCCAACAATCCAAGCATTTTTCCTTTCACCGGTCCCAGCTATGGTTTTTCCCGACGTTTTGAAACTAGCAGCTGAGGCGCCGGCAAGGTTTCCGAATCTTCGCAACGTCGAATTCTTGGGGCTGTATCACCATAGCGAACCAACAGTGTTGAAAGAGGCTTTCAAGAAATCCGGTATTGTATGCTCATATAGAGTCTGACATGACGAGCAATGCTCTTTCAATTACCGGTGGACAGAGGTCTGTAGGGTCCTGCAGAACGCTAGCAACGGGCATCATGCATATGCAATCGAATGCGAGTCCTGCTCGAACTACAGCGGCAATAGCTAGGAATTTTGACTTAATCGTCGTTAGTACAACTTGATTTCAAGTCCAGACTCTCTCTTCAGCGTCTCGCGAATTTCAATTTCGACCAATAGGTTAGATTCCTAAAATGTCTTGGAAAGTAAGACGGCTTAATTATTTTCCCCGCTCATAGCTCCTTAGACCTAAAGAAATAAGCTTGTCGTTACACATGAGCTTCTTTTATACAGAACCTAAAATGTGCTCTTGGTGAGATTCGTACGCATGCAACGTTGTTGATGCCCAGACGCTGTCAGATTTCCACCGATGCGATGCCGAGATTACCCCTTTTGCAAGGGGGTGAGTGATAGGACTCTCTAAGTACTGATGAAAGTATTCGACTATTTATGGAAGAGATGAACCTTGAAGAGCACAATAGCAGTGATCCTAATAGCTCATTTCAGGCCCATTTCAAGTTTGCCGGTTTCCTTGGAAGATACGCCGAAGTTTTGGGAGATGCGGCTAATTCGCATTGATGTATCGCGCGTGGGTATAATCACCATGCCATCGATTCCTGAGGTGGAAGATCTACGAGAGGGGGTAATCATGTCTAGTACAACCGCAAGTTTATTCCTCTTATATTTCTATCTAGTTCCACGGACCAGAGGTTTATGCCCTGCCTCACCACGGAAGGGGCTTGCCATCGTGGTCTCGGAAGGTACCACCGTGCTCCTTCGTGGCAGTGACGATTCTTTCAGAAATCTCGCCGACACTCTGTTCGACCGTAATGGCGTTGTGTTCCTTCGGGTCAACACCCGCCGCATCAAATGTCTCGGCAGCCATATCCGTCAGAACCAGGCCTGGGTGCAAGACGAAGCTGATCAGCCAGTCCTCCTCAAAGTGAATACGTCGCATGAACCAGTTGAGGGCCGCCTTGCTTGCTCCGTAAGGGCTGAGGGTTGGCGGCAAGGGCTTTAGGAGTTCCAGGCCTCCGATGGTTCCGATGAGGGACGTGATGGCGACGAAGGTAGGTCGTCCGCTCTTGCTGGCCTTTAACAACGGGGCAGTGGCCTGGAAGAGAACCACAGGTCCGATGGTGTTGATGGCAAAGTGCTCGGTGATCGAACTGGTCGAGTTCTTGATCACAGGCTTGCCATCCTTGGAGATGCCTGCGTTTGCAACGACGACATCCAGAGACTCGATACCGTGCTCCTTACGTAGGGTCTCTACAGCAGCAGCAGGGTCGGACTCGATAGCCACATCTAACTTGACGAGGATGAGACGAGAATTCTTGGCCTTGGGAAGGTCGGCAAGAGCCTTGGAAGATTCCTTGGAAAGGTCGCGGACAGCAGCAACGACCGTCGTAGATGGCTTTTGTAGGAAAACAGTGGTAAGGCCCTTGCCAATACCACGGTTGGCACCGGTGATGAGGATGGTCTGGTTTTCGCTCATTGTGAATGTTGGAGAGTGGTAGTGCTGCTTGAAGAGTTGATGGATGATGGTGATGCCGAATTCTACGAGAATATAGCCTTCATTTATAAGGACGTTTCAACTCAGGCGGAACAAACATGTGCTCTACGAACCACCTCACTCGTCTACAGAAAGCTTGGAGCTTACAAACTTACAAATTTCGACCGCGGTTACGGACACGTTCACTCCCCGCTCTCTCGTGGGGGTGATGCACCGCGTTCGGGTGCTACGAAGAGCCCGTCTTCTGTTATTGATAATACCTAAATGTGCATCGGTGGCTGAACCACGGAACATTGACACAATACTCCAGTGCTGCGTAGTTCGGATTCGATTAAACCGTAGCGCATGGAGTATCATTAGACCGAACCCAACTTCTCATGATGACAAATTTGAGGTTGTTGTGTGGAATTATATAAAAATCCCGACGACTCCACCAGGGATGGGATTGGCGAGGGGCTGATCTCCTGTGTGGACAGTCTGGTCTGTGGCAGAACTAGCACTGGGCGGACACTATTAAGGGTATGGCTCTCAACCTCTCCGCTAGATGAACAAACCTTGTTTTGCTTTTGTTGTTCGTCTCGGAAAGCACTTGGAGCGGATTTCTAAATGGTAGTCACAAGAGCTTCAACGAGAGAATCGATTCATGATATGAGAAATGGAGTGTGACAGTATCGGGCGACGTGATGAACCACATGCCGAGGTTTTCTATTGAATTAACGTCGTCCGTCTTTGTCATAGAAACCGACCCGGCGAGTGATTGATTTTTAGGAAGACCACGGTCCATTGTGGTCCACTACTTCAACTAGTGACTCTCAGAGCAGGCTACATTTCATGCCCAGCAGGATGAGCAAACAGAAGAGATGATTAGGTATGGAGACAACAGTAAAACAACTAAAGTAACTTGGTTGCCTTTTTACCGGTCAATACACTTAAAGTGTCCATGTCTTGCTACCTAAACCTTTGTACGAATGCTCGGCAACTTGAAACCACTCTTTTTCTGCTGCTCAATCTCTGTCATTGCAACTGCGAGCTCCTCATCCGAGGGCATGTTGACAACCATCAGATATAGCACATTCTGTCACATGAATTAGCATTCATCGATGCCTCAGCAATATCGTCCACATACCTTCTTCAACGCTTTCTTGACGATTCCGCCAGCGTTTCCCAAGAGGCCGCCCTGAGCTTGGCGGTCCACGGCTCCTCCTCTTGCATCCAGTCGATGAAGGTCGTCATCTTGGGCGTCTTTTCCAAGTCGAAGGTAGGCCAAGCTTTGCAGGCCGCCTCCCCGACGCCCGCCGAATCCCCCAAAATGGCTTCTTGTCATCGGTGGAGGGTTAATGTACCCGCCCGTCACGAGGGATCGGAATGATCCACTGCTGGCAGGGTGATTCGGGTCTGCATACCGAGACGTGAATGTCGGCTGTGGCACCCGGGCCAACGTGCTGTCTGGATGCTTGGCGGAGAATTGAGCTTGAGCCCTCTTGTCGTAGTACTCGTCAACATACCGCTTCGCGCCGCTTAGTTGTGCTTTCTTTGTCTTGGCTTCTTGGCTTTGTTGCTCATCCAACTCGTCGAGAGCCGGAAAAATGAGCGGCGCCGATTCTGGGAATTCGATCTCGCCGCTGGATGACTGAAGCTTATGTTTGATCTTTCCCATGCCAGCAGGGTTGAGTGAAGTCGCGACAGTCGATGACACCGATGACTGCTTCCGTCCCTCGGCCGCGTCAGGGTTGTACGTCAATATGAGACAGAAGAGGCCGCGGGGTCGAAATAAATCGGCGTTGGCTTTGTCCAAGAAGGAATTGGTCCTAGCCCTGCCTTGAATTTCCTCTGCAACCATCACCGAAGCCTGGATAGCGACTCCAACGATCATGGGGACGTGGAGCGTAAGAGTAAGCACGCCTGCTGCAAGGTTGATCGCATTAAACCACGGCGAGGCTTGACTGGACTTATGGAACGTCTCTAGGAAATCGAAAAACATATCCTGAGAGATGCGGCAGTTATCGAGAACAGGCGCATAAGCCCGAATGAACCCACGCTGCCGATTCTTGGGCCTCCGCTGGGGCAAGACGGCAGGCATGGGTAATTCCGGTCGAGCTTCGTTGTAGACCGGCGGAGGATAACGCTCAGCGAGAGACTTTCCCAAGGCATCGACTTGACGTTGTGCTGCTTGTTCATCGATGTGGACTTCGGTGTCTTTCTCGAGTGCGCGAGGCGGCAATATCTCGTCCTGAGTCGCATCAAGCTCCCACAGTGCCTCCTCGTCGCGGACAAGTTCTTCCCCGCGTACCAAGACCCCTCTATCCTTATTTTCATCCTCGTTTCCATGTTTGTCATTGTTGTTTGGTTCCGACGGGCCGTCTTCTGTCCCTGCTGTCCTGGGCGTTGTGTTCCGGCCTTCTTGGTATGCGGTATAGCTCTCCGAAGCTAGGCCAATACCCCCAGCGACACCCTTTACAAGGTATCGCTTGATAGGCTCAAGAGGCCCTTTGTTGCGCATCATTGCAGGATAAAGGATGGGCGTTGTAAGCTTGTAGAGGTTTACGAGGTGCTTGAGTAAGGATAAACAAGGAAAGGACGACTAAAACAACTTCTCGGCGAGGGCTGCATGGTAATAAATCTTCCACCCACGTCCTCTTACACCATACTGAGGAGGTTTGCAGTGCTCCCAGGATCATTGTGGGGTCTCAGTTTCAATGAACGAGAACGAGAGCGGCGCTAAGGTCATGCAGACGAATAGGATGACGCCTAAGATTCAGGTGTTAAACGAGAACGACGGGTGGATCCGCGGATTTACCCGCTTTAGTGTGCATCCACAACGCAGGCGAGAGACGGTTGCGACATAGTACATAAACACGCTCCCAAGACGCATAAATAGTTCAAATACCACGTACGCTTGAGGGATAGGATTAGTGCGTACCAAGGGACTCGAGAAGGCAATTCACTTCAAGTTATGAAACATTCCGTCGGATTTATAATCAGCCACTTTTGTGTGATACGCCCTCTTTGCCTAGATACTCTTTCAATTACGCCGGTCTATTTAGTCCGGAGATCAGTAATGAAGATGAAATAGCTTCACAAAGCAAGCCTAATGTTAAACAAAGTTCCCTCAGACGAAGATCCGAGCACGTACGTAGAAATGAAACAGTTCGACTAGTTTAGGTCACTAGCACTCACCGTGACGAATCCTAATTACCTCCTTCTATCACTTTCAAGAGAATAGCGTAGGTACGGCTTCTCTAGACTCTTGGACGAGAAAGAATTGGACTCCGGGATTGTTTTTGGAATAGACGAGCAAGCACTACTTCTGCATGGCCCGACTTACTATCCCGTCAATAAGAGTACCAGCCGTGAAGCGCTTAAGCCACCAGGTATAAAATGGTAAATGGTGTCCCTCTTTGCCATAAATGCATTAATTCCCGTGGGATGGATACGTGCCTGTGGTTTTCTTGACGACGTTTCTAAGTAGCGTACGGAACCGTGGTTGCGTTAAGCTTGACGATCCGGCCTGAAACGTCGGGAATATCGTTGATGTACCGCACGAGCTCATTCCTGCCTAACTCTCGCACTCCGCACCCCGCAGTGCCAACTGTCCTTGCTTATATACTATCGTTCACATAGGTTGGATCTAGTTCACTCATCTTTCTATCCAGTCCAAACGCAAAATAGGAGAACATCTACCTCTTTGCGAGCCCTGGAGTCCTAATATGGGCGTTGAAAGCAGTGCCAAGCCACCATGGGATTCAACCCTTGTCCCTGGCCAGTAAGGCTAAGCCCTTTCATTGGGAAATGAAGTCAGCACTATCGTTCCTCAGGCCATCTGGCAGCCAACAAAAGCTGATTGTTGATAAGCATGGGTTCTCAACAATTTCTCCCCCTTCTGTCTGTCATTGCTTTCAACTTCATCGTCACTTGACGACTCAAGTGCTCAGCAATGACTTCTAGCAACCACGATAGCGTCACCGGTTTCGACAGGTTATCCACATGGGTCTCCTATTACTCACCGAACAAGTCTCATCCAAGCAGCAGAGAAGCCGGTGGTGAAGGCCCGCCGTTGATTGTGCTCTGCACTTGGGTTGCCGCCAACCCCAAGCACATCTCAAAGTACACAGCCAGCTACCAACGACTTTTCCCCAACGCAAGTATTCTTATCGTCCAAACATGGACGTACGACGTCATTCTCCGACCGACCGATGGCTTTCACTCTGCACGCCTCCAGCCGGCCCACGACATTATACTCAGCTTCCTCGACGCACACCTGGGGAGTGATGATGCCGGCATAGTCTTCCACGCGTTTTCCAACGGTGGCGCCTTGACAACAGGCCTATTGGCTACCATGCTTCGTTCCTCTCGTCCCCTTCACAAAGACTTGCTGCACTCGCTAGTTCTTGACAGCTGCCCTGGACAGGGGGGCTACTTTGCATCAACGCATGCTATTATTGTCTCTGCGCGGCTGCATACATATCCCTACGCCATATATACAATTATGTCATTTCTTGTATACATAGCAGCGTTATACATTGCCGCATGCAGTCCCTTAGGGATTGAGACCATGGTGGGCCGGATCCGGCGGCGACTGAATGACGAGTCATTGATCAGTCTGAGTGTGCCAAGGTTATACCTCTACTCGAAAGTAGACGAACTTGTACGTTGGACGGATGTGGCTTCTCACGTTGGTGAGGCGAGGCAAAAAGGATACGAGGTGGACGAGGTAGTTTTCCAGAGCAGCGAGCACTGTGCCCATTTGCAGGAGGACGCGGCAAAATACTGGGATGCGGTTAGTGACTTTCTCAGGACACCTCGCATTGTTGGGGATAAGATTTAAACTAGGCAAGGCTACAAGAGAGTTGCACATAATTTATAACTAATTTCCAAAGCTAAGGTGGGATTCTTCGCAAAGGCCGATCCCGGTTTCTCATGCATTTTCCGCAAGTCAGCACTCGGTGAGTGAAGTGATGTACTAAACAGTCCATAAAATAGAACTCTCATCCACAGAAACCAGAGTTGATCAATCTGCTTCTATTTCTCCAGAATCGTGGGTCCCCGATATAGAGACCAAATTTGAGTCTCTTCGTAAGACAGGACATAGTTGGTGCAAGGCAGGACGGCATCGGTAAAGCCTGGCGAAAGCTCTTCGAGCGCTCCCTGGGCGAGAGCTTTCTCCGTGCACAATGGAAGTGAAGTCAGACCAGCCGTTCGAATGCCATTCTCCATAAGCAGGAAGCTATCGGAGGCTGCGAGATCCGGGGCCGGGAAACCATTCTTGAAGTCGTTCGCACGCCATCCTTCGTAGGCACTAAAGATAATTAGAAAGCCGTCATAAGGGTGAGATGGTTAGAGAAATACCTGATGACCAGGTCATCCAATGTAACACCACCCCACTTAGTACCGTCGAGCTCCGTCTTATCACCGCCAGGCAGGGGGTTAAGCTTAAGATTCTCAACCACGGGATTGTAGTAGTCCTCCGGCATATCAGAATCGGCGACTTTGTTGTCCCAGGTCGGGTATCCGACATAAAAGGTGCGGCCATCGTAACAGACGGCGATGTTACCAGCATCGGCTTCAGAGACGGCGGCAGGTAGTTGGTCGCCAGATGTGACACAGTCACCCTCTCCCATCCTATGCATGCAATTAGCAAGAGATTATTTCCGTTCTCTCGAATCACTCTCTTACAATATCATTGGGAAGACAACATATGGATGAGCACTCTTCGAGTGCACTTGAGACTGCGGCCAGATCGAAGGAATGAGCTGGCTGTACACAATCTTCTGGGCCATGGTGACGAATGCGCCAAGGTCGACGTTCTTCGTCAACTCGAGAGCCATACCGCCCTGAATCAAGGAAGAAAGAGTTTCCCGGGCTTGGTCGCTCCCGGAGAAGAGTTCCCTCAGATACTCGAGCTCGGATTTGACCCAGGAATCGAAAACAGCCCCCATCATAGTGCTCACGTCGTCCTTGACAGATTCGGGGCTGCTTCGGTGTAAGCTAAATAGCACATCAATCATAGGTTAAGAGTTGGCTTACGTAGGAAGATGGTTTCGTGATAACGAAATCCCGAAAGTGATAGCTGCGCTTGCACTGTCTTTGGCAACTCCGTGATAGCTATTGCCCTCGAATATTTTGGCGGCCTTGAAAGCTTTCGTTTTCAACTATGTCAGCCCTTTTGTCACTGCCTGGCGAAGAGTGGACGAGACCTACGAATATTCCACGTATAGGCGTATCCAATACCAAGCACCAAGTTAAGCACAGAAAGTAAATCTCTCATCCACATATTAGACTCGGTCTTTATGGGAGCAAACACTCCCTGGAAGTCGGCGATGGTATTCTGCATCAGATTCAAAGCGTTGTGTAGCGAATCATAGACGTTTTTGCGCAGCTAGAGGTCTGATTTAGCCCAGCAAACATGTATTGATCAGTCAACTCACCACGTGAATTGCAACAAATGAGTTCAAAATCAGAAATCTTCCGGCTGAATTAGCATTGCCGTCGACTCTCTTTCTTCTCGGTGGCTCAGGCTTACCCAGCTGGTTGGTTCACGTCCGAACAAGTCATTGTGGCCTCGCATGGCCCGTCGCCCATATTCTGGCACATGATCAAGTCCCTTGCGTTGAAATGGTTGGCAACAAATTGAGTGAAAGCAAGCCCCTGGTCAGTATTGGGGTTTCCTTGCTCAGACGACCATTCGGCCAAAACCTGCGACCATGCTGTGTCGGCTTCAGCTGCTCCCCATCGTAGAATGGATTCAGAGGCTGCGTTGTTGAGGTACTGGGCGTCGCATGATACAGTACTGGGGTCAATCACACCCTCATTACCGATGGTCCTGTTATCTTGTGGAAGAGCCAAGATACCGCAAAGGAAGTGCAACGTAAGGATAGTATAGGCCTTCATTCTGAGTCGGTAGTGTCTTGTGTGGTGTTTGATACTCTGAGGATATTCTAGTAAATACTTGAGGAGTGCTTCCGCATTTATAGCTCAGGCTCTACAACTCCTGCGCCCAGTACAGTGCCCTGCATTTACACGCCTTTGACTCGTTTACACTCTCGGTGAGGACCCGGGTTAATGAGGCTTGAAGGATTCGGAGCAAGGTTCGAGGGACACAGCGGTCTCTCCTCGTCGGTTGGAGCTGCCATAGTCTTTCATGTGATGTGGAATCATTGATGCCCACGTGGGTAAGCCAATTGGTCAAGCATGAGCATGCCACATTGGGGCCGTTGAAACAAGACGCACAAGATCCTTGCCAAATCGTAAATGGTCGCCGTTCATTTTAGAAACCCGGCTAAATCCACCTTTATGCTTAGTTTTTAAGTATTCCTCCAAACATCTAAGCGCAAGTGGTCCCCGAAACTGGCAGTGCCCATGTTCACCTACGAGGCTGGGTGAATTGGAGCCCCGTTTTCTACATTCAGCGGGGGACCGGAGAGAGGTGACCTATCTAACTTAATCGAAGATGCCACACAGTGTGTTTGATTTTGTAGATAATATACTCAACTTGGATGCCACTGTTTGTTTACTCGTTAACTTGAAGTTGTATTTTGGCAGTCGTTTGCAGAGCGGTCACTATTGAGACGTCCACTCAAACGGAGATCGGGTCATGGAATCCTGGACGCAGCTTTTCGGAAGAGAAACACGGGCGCCGGAGACACCAGGCTACTAAAAAGCAACGAATTGACCATATAAACCGCCTTATCATGTCATCTCGCCGACTAACGAGCGTCATTTTATTGACAGGGCAGGTTTGGTCACGCTTGTTATTTTTTCTTTCTCATTATACTCCTAGGTAGTCGACACGTGCGTAGGAACTCTCTGTCTTGTGGTCATGCTGTTTCGCCTCGTTCGGGGATATCGACGAGGCGCCTACGTGGCGTAGACCCCGAGTTCGGTCGCTGTTTCTGGCGAATGGTTTCCACTAATCGGGCGACCAATTCTTACTCCCCTTCATGTCACTAAGGGGACAATCGGGGTACTCTTGTGATAATTGAGACCCTCATTTTCCTCCTTCATCTTATGGGCACCGAGGTGGAATGGCTGCCATTTATTGACTGGGCCGGACGTCTAATTATCTAACCAAGCCTATTATCATAAAAGCATATAATTCAAGATACTACAGCATCTCAGCTAAACATTCCAGAGACTACGTTGGTACTTTCTTCTCCCAAGGCGCGGTAGTGCCGCTAGGTCTAGCATTTGGCTTTGCGAAGTGGACGACCAGTGGCATCAATAGGAATCATCAGATGGAGGAAACTTGCGAGCATGCACATAATACACCTCCAAGTTGGTCAATTTGTAAGAGCCAGTGCAAATTGATTTGTGGGTGTGTTGTTAGTTGCAAAGCATAGGGCTGGGAATACTCGAGTGCATCTCGGCTCTTCGAGCCCAATCCACCTTTTTTCTCAACTTTCAAGTAGCAGCTTAAAGATGTATCCTCACATATGTAAACAAATATGCTGTTTCTTAGACAGCGATAGTTGATTTTATCGTCAGTGAACGCTTGCCTACTGGTGAAGCCAGGAGGAATGTGTGATTGTTTTTGTCGGCATAATTACTGCAAGCTTGAGCATCCGACTGCCCGAAAACTTTACAGCCACCTTAGATGAGTTCATTAAGTGCGAATACTACAGGTGAAATATAAATGCAATGCTGCATCTGACAGTGCTTACGGCAAAAGTGTTTATTCGACAACGACCAATGGAATGCACGTCCCCGTGAATGTGGATCAGGCGATCGTCTTCGTCGCCCGAATCCGGATAAGACGGCACTGGGACATTACGTGTTGCACTGAATGCACTGCCCAGCTACGCAATTCTTTTGGAACCTCGTGTTTCTGTTCTCCAGGCTTCATAAACTCAGTATTACTACAGCTATACGAATACAATCCGGACAAGCATTATGGACATGCCAATGGAAGCATCCGACCACAATGGCCGTGAAGAAACCGAGCCGGAGCGGAAGCGACCACCCAAGCTCTTCCACAAAAAGTCGAGGAACGGCTGCCAACAGTGCAGAGCCCGCCGCGTCAAGGTGAGATCCTCAGAAGCAGCCCCACCAAAAGCCATGGAGGCCTCATATCGGGAACCTCAACTCACCTTCCTGGCAGTGCAATGAAGCGAAGCCCATCTGCCACGATTGTCAGAGGCTTGAGATGACCTGCACCTATGACCGCCAACGGTTACTAATCCATGCGGCACCCAAGCCGAAAGACACGTTTGAGCGAAGCAGCTCAACGTCAAAGACGGAGGACAATAGTGATCCTCCAGAGTCTAGAGAGCGCCGAAAACTTGAACTCCAACTCTTCCATTACTACTTGACCGAAGCAGGCCCGTCACTTGCCGTTGACAAGGATGCTTCTGACTTCTGGATACTTCCTCTCCCCCGCTTAGCAATGCAGTCAGATGCGCTACTGTACTCGATGTACTTCATGGCGGCCCTTCACTCGGCACGCCGTGATGAGGCAAACAAAGACCATCACATGAAGATTTGTCATACGTACCTTGACATGGCTGTGCGGGAGCACGCAAAGGAGGTCTCGCAGCTCAGCAAGGATAACCTGGATATTCTATGTCTCACATCAAGCATGCTACGGGTATACTACTTCTTCAAGTTGAAAGAGCGCCCTCTACAACCGTACCACCCTCCGACTGAGTGGATGAGGGCCACAGGAAGCAGTTCCGCAATATTTAGGCAAGGCTGGCCTCTAATCGAAGACAATCCAGAATCAATTGCCTTCCAGATGATCACAAACGTGCCGACCATTCTGGACGACGAAGCTAGGGAGGGAGAGGAGAACCGCCAGGGATTGTTACACTTGCTGCAGCGCCAGAATGACCACGAGCTAGAGATCTGGGACGCAGAAGTCAAAGAAGCATACGAGACAACACTGAGCTACATTGGCGGCATCTGGATCGCAATGAACAAGAACGAATCGCCCGGGATGATCGGAAAGAAGCTCATCATATTCCCAATGCTAGTCCACAAGCGTTTTATCGACCTTGTCCAGGAGCAGCGGCCGCGGGCGTTGGCGATATTGGCACATTACTTCGCACTCCTCGCCATGCTGCGCTGCTTTTGGTGGATTGGGGATATTGGGCGACGCGAGGTTCTGGCAATCGCCGAGGTTATACCTGACGAGTGGCAGGATGCGATGACCTGGCCTTTACAGATACTAGAAGAGCAGATTGTCTTTACCGGAGAAGAAGATGCCCATATGGGATAACATTTTGTATCCAATATTTTGGAGGTTTAGGGTATTGTCGTGTCTTCGGGGCAGCCGTAATTACTACCACTTATCTTAGGTGCTTGCGCGACATGCATTTCAGACCACGGCACTTGACCGAAGTCCCGGGCCTAGCATTTAGCATTTAAATCCAAGTGCATCATGTCATACTAGATCATTTGTATCATGATGCTAGTGAGCGGAGGATGTTATAGGCATCCCGCGCTCTTCCGAACAGTTTTGTATTACAAAGGGCTCGATATTATCCCGCTCGGGTCACCTCTTCTTGATCAGCAAACAGCGTCCGAGTAACATGCACGACCCAGCTGTGGGTGGTAAACTCTCCAACAAAAAGTTTGCTGCAGGGAAGGACCCTGCAAAAAAAATGAGATTGAGGGACTCCCTCGGGAAGGCTCGAACTTCCGATCTCCCGATAGTCAAGTAATAACAGTCGGACGCTTTAGCCAACTAAGCCACGAGGGATCTCAGATGATTGGATGCTGTGGGTAAGAGAAACAGATAACATAAGGGGAATACTTTTAGCGTGCTTGCCAGTGCATTCCTACGTCATTAAGGCCTTGCATTGATAGAGATCTAGGGTAAGCGCATTGAAAATTGTCGCCGACCTCGTCCGTGTACGGAGAGTTCTTTTGTCAACTATGTTTGGAGCATGAGTAGGTCGAATGGTATTCTAGAAATCCTTTCATCTTCTTCATACAGAAATACGACTTAGAGCGATGTGGTTGGAGACTGAGAGCCGGTTGCGCTCGGAGCTTTTTTTCATAACGAACACCGTCAATCGTCCCCGGGACGCCGCAGAAGGGACGAAATTCTTGCCTAAAATCGACAATACCCTTGTGAACTTTACCAGATCTTTTGTTTGCGCATGACACACTTACAGACCTAGCGCGAGCCTCCCGCAGATGTAAAGCTGACGCCGTTCATCTGCAGGATCGAGAATGCAGTCTCCCCGCAATGCGTTCTTGTCAGTCCTCACACAGCACCGCATGTGACTAGCAATCTATGCCTGATATTGCCCGCTTTCTACCTAGCTGCTCTCTTCCCCAGCCCACGCGCGAGTAGCACACAACCCCCTGTCCTAACGGCAACCGCTCGACATCAAGTCTAGCCTTGGCGCCAAGCCGGGGTGTTTGCCACACCTTCATGCCCCTCCAAATCAAACTGCGGAGATAGCTCGAGATACAGAGATAGACGCGATAAGAGCCGAGCGCATTTTACCTTTGCACCAGCCCTCGATACACTCGGCGTCAATCCCTATTGCAGTTACAAAAGTGGCAGTGCGTTAATTAGGCGACGTACCACCCGACTACAGAGTCTAGCAATGGATCGTATCCCCAGTAGCTGCCTGCAAGTGCATCTTAACTTCCCAAAACGGCTACATTCTATCGCTCGGACCGACTCCACATTGGGACCGCGAGGCCGCGATTTCGTGTAGAATACCCCGGTTTTTGGGATCGTCCCCTTGCATTGCTGGGATCTCCTAGGCACGAGTCGTCGACAAGATCCGATATCCGGGGAGTTGTATCCTAGACATAGATAGCGAGATAAGCAGCTGGTTAAGGAGCCTCGAGAGCTTACCAGCTAGGAGGCTAGTTGATTGCTTGAGAAGCATATAAACCGCCGTGCCACCCTGTGTAGTGCAACCATTGTGATACCTCGATTATCTCGATACAATCGAGGCCATCCTCTTGACCCCTTCATCCCTCTGTTTCCTCAGTCGATCGGAGACATCCAACACCATGCATCTCTCATCAAAACCTCTCTTGGTTGCTGCCTTTAGCCTCCTGCTCACTGCAGACGCCGTCGCCGTCCCACGCAGTGCAAGTGGCAAGACATGTCGCAGGACTAAAGTGGCCGTCCTCGGTGCGGGTGTGGCTGGTATCACCGCCGCACAAGCGCTTTCAAATTCCTCCATCTCCGACTTCATCATTGTGGATCGCAATGACTACATCGGTGGCCGAGTAAAACACACCAACTTTGGCTCAAAACCAGACGGCTCACCGTATGTGGTCGAACTCGGCGCCAACTGGATTCAAGGCCTTGGCTCACCCGGCGGCCCTGAGAACCCCATCTGGACGCTGGGCAAAAAGTACAAGGTCAAGAATACATATTCTGACTACGACTCAATCTCGACGTATGACCATAACGGCTACAATGACTTCACCGATCTCTTGGACGACTACTCTACCAAGTACGATGTGGCAGCGGAGATTGCGGGCACGGCTCTCAGAGAGAACCTGCAAGACACTAGCATGCGTGCTGGTCTCTCTGCAGCCGACTGGAAACCTAAGAAGAACATGCTGGCACAGGCCGTTGAGTGGTGGGAATGGGACTGGGAAACGTCCTTTACCCCCCAGCAGTCTGGCTTCCAGTTCGGTGTCACTGGATACAACCTCACCTTCTACCAGTTCAGTGATGCGAACAACTTTGTCACCGACCAGGGAGGTTTTAACAAGATCGTCATTGGCGAGGCAAATGAATTCCTCAAGAAAAACGACCGCCGTCTACTGCTGAACACGACGGTCAAGTCTATTGCTTACCGAGATGACGGCGTGACGGTCCACATGGACGACGATGAGTGCATCAAGGCCGACTATGCCATCTGCACCTTCTCCGTCGGCGTCCTTCAGAACGAGGTTGTGGATTTCAAGCCCTCTCTGCCCGACTGGAAGACCGACGCCATTGAACAGTTCCAGATGGGCACCTACACCAAGATCTTTATGCAGTTCAACGAGACTTTCTGGCCCAAGGATAAGCAATTCTTCTTGTACGCCGACCCAAAGACTCGTGGATATTACCCTGTGTTTCAATCTTTGGACACCCCAGGCTTCATTGAAGGCTCGCACATCATCTTTGCTACCGTCGTTGATACAGAGGCCTATCGGATTGAACAACAGACGGACGAGGAAACCAAGGCTGAATTGATGGAAGTCCTCAAGTCTATGTTTCCCGACAAGGAAATCCCCGAGCCCACTGCATTCATGTACCCCCGATGGAGTGAAGCAGAGTAAGTGATAAGCCCTTGGTTTCGAATGTTCACAACGCTGACACGTGTGATATAGGTGGTCCTTTGGATCGTACTCCAACTGGCCCGTTGGCATGACTCTCGAGAAACACCAGAATTTGCGAGCCAATGTTGACCGGTTGTGGTTTGCTGGCGAGGCCAACTCTGCCCAGTACTACGGTTTCTTGCACGGTGCTTGGTTCGAGGGACGGGAAGTTGGTCTCCGCGTCGCCGGTCTCCTTGGGGCCAAGATCAGTGCCAATGTTCCCAGTGGAGACATGCGACGATATGAGGTTCTGCATGGGACCACGGAGTTTGGTGAATATGATTCCATTAATGGGTGGTCTGTGAGTAGCTTTTTGACCTACGGCGTGGAAGAGTAACGGGTTGATGCCGATAGCGTACTTGAGGAGGAAAATGGTTTACGCTAGGATTAATAGTTCTCATAAATAACGAGACTGGTTCTCAGTGGCCCCTTAAAAATGCCCAATAATCCATCCAACCTATACATATTAGAGACCCATGTCCCCGTTAAAGCTTGGAAGTAATGGGCTTTTTCCATAACCTCGTCAAAGGCCCCTCTGAACCATAGACAGGATCCGTTTCTGGCATCCCCACGTCTTCGATATCATGAATAAAGTTTGTTGAAGGCTTTTTGCCAGTCTCATTCCTCCATCGAGGACAGCCCTGCAAAGGTCAGTTACGATCTGCATCAGCAAGTCCGCTTATTACCTCAGGATAGACGCCAATATAGCGATAGTCAGGAGAACTCCGGAGCGATGAGTGCGCTGTACCTGCGGGCAGTACAATGACATCACCAGCTTTGACATCAACCTCGAGGCCCTTTCCTTCCGCGGACGAGATTTGCCCAAGAAGCAGAGTTGAATGTCCTCGGAAGATCCCTTGAAGTTCTTAGTTTGGGTGACTCGGACAGAGTTGGAAAAGGTGAAAGAAGGAACCCACCATAGCATTCATGACTATTAGGATGAAAATGGCGAATTGCAATGTGACCCCATGTTCCCTAGGCGAAAAATGAGTATGGACACTTTTCTCGGGCAATCGATCTACACACTCGTTTTTCCCATTTTTTTGATGTCAAAAACTGCGTAGCTGTCTCTTCTGTATATGGCTCTGGTAGCACACCGCGATAGTATAGCACCGGCAACCTGTTATTCGGGGCGTCGCCAGTTTGGCTGAGGAAGTAGCACTGAACTGTTTGCGCCATTGTCGGGTGTTCAGATGCGCAATTATGCTCTGCTAGTGGACTAAACTCAAGATGAAGTATAGTCCGTGAGCAGAAAGATACACTCTCATCTAATTGATTCCTATCTACTATAATCATTTTGTGCATGCGGCTTGTTCGTTCATCATGAAGCGGGGAATGCTTCACGTTCCGCCTCCGGGTCAGCACGGCCGACACGGTCAACACGGCCCGCTTCCGGATTATCGCAGGAGCTCCTAATCGGCGGACCGTCCAGCCCCGGCCCAAGTCGGTGTTTATCTGCCCCTAGCGTATTCATTGATAACTCTCTCTGGTGCGAGATCCCGGCCTCCGTGAGCTAGTTCGCCGCTAGGCGTTATCAGTCCTGCCTCCTCCTCATCGGATGACCCGGCCCGTGAATTTAGCCCCTTGAGATACCCTCGTGATGCCTATTGAGACACTGGCTAGGAACAGCCATCGACCTTCAAGATTGCCTTTGGGCTACTCAGAGTCCAGCTCTTTATCGGTTGAAGATATGCGAATCGATCCCTCAGATGCCGATGCTTAATCACAAGCTACACTTGAATGCATATATATGATTGCTGGAGCCACCTCCTGATGTCGAATCCCTCATTGGCCCCTTAGTTTCACTCCATCCATTCGAGTGTCGCATTCTATCGGTTTTCTTCCGAGTCATCAACTACCATCTTCTCTTCTACACAACACACCCCCGCGATGGCGTCTGAGGAACCCAGCAACGAGAAACGGGAGTCGCTGTCCAAGCCGGTCGAGCGTGTAGCTAGCCAAAGCCAAGGCAGTCTCGTTGCCGTTGACGGCCACGGCGATCTCGTCACCAACAATGTCATTGTCGACGAAGCTATCGAGGCCATTGGCTTCGGGAAGTTCCAGTGGCAGCTGACCTTCTCCTGTGGATTTGGATTCCTTGTGGACCAGGTACGGTCGGGTGTTACCAATCTCCCTGAACTTGACGCTGACTCTTGTATAAACAGATGCTTCTCGTCTCCATCAGCCTTGTCACTCCGCAGGCGGCCATGGAATTCGGCCCCAAATACGCCACGCTCCTCTCCGCTTCGAACTACGCTGGCTTACTCGTTGGAGCCGTTGTGCTGGGTGGCCTGGCTGATAACATTGGGCGAAGGCTTGTGTGGCAAGCATCCATTTTCGGAATCTCCATTTTCACCATGGTGGCTGCCAGCTCTCCCAGCTGGGCTGCCTTGAACGTCTTCCTGGCAATCTGCGGTCTCTTTGGCGGTGGTAATCGTAAGTAGCGAAGTTGGCTACAATGTGGTTTACTTGGTTGACAACTTCTATAGTCGCGATTGACTTGACAATCCTCGCTGAAAGCATCCCTCGAAGATGGTCGTTTTTGCTCCCTGGCCTTGCTGGAATCTGGGGAGTTGGCAACGTCTTTACTGGACTCATTGGTACGCTATGGAGCCATCTAGGCAATGCCTATGACGCAACATTTCCCGCGCTGACACTCACTAGCATGGCCATTACTGGTCAACTTCGGATGTCCCAGTGGCTCTACACCAGACAACTGCTCCAAGAAAGACAACATGGGCTGGAGATACCTGTACATTGTGCTTGGGGGACTTTGCCTCATCATGTCGCTCATTCGCTCATTCGTCTTGAGATCCCAAGAGTCGCCAAGATGGCTTATTTCTTGTGGGAGAATCCCTGAGGCCGTCGCCGTGTTGAACACTATCAGCTCCACAAACGGATCCGACTACACTGTGTCGGTTGACCAGTTTATTCCCGTACCCGAACAGACCAACAAGGAGACATTGTCAGTCCGCGAAAATATCCGACGGGCATCAAAGCTTTTCTCCGGGCCAAAGCAGTGTCGCCTGATGGCATGCTTGATTATGATGTGGATGCTGATTGGCATTGCGTACGTTTTCTTCCACATACACCGATCTCGTTGGACTAACAGAGGTATTAGCTACCCGCTTTACACCGTATTCTTGCCCTACTATCTTGCTGCTCATGGAGCTGATCTAGGTGACGGAAGTGCCTACTCAGCATACCGCGACTGGACAGTCTCGTCTGCTGTGGGAGTCGTGGGCCCGTTCGTGGCAATGTACATGGTGTCCCTCAAGTGGTTTCGATCCAAGAGGTCACTACTTATCATGGCCTGTGTTTGTACCGCCTTTTCTGGGGCATTTACTACGGTCAGAACTACCGGGGAGAACCTTGCATTCTCGTCGATGATCAACTTCTCTCTCAACGGGCTCTACGCCGTCATTTACTCGTGAGTGGACCATCATCCAAGCTTTGAGAGTCATACTAACATACCCATCTAGATACACTCCCCAAGCTTTGAATGTGGAGCATCGTGGGCTGGGCACTGGTCTTTTGATGGCACTCGGCCGAGTTTCGTCTCTCAGTGCACCATTCATCGCAACCTTCTCGGATGTAACTAGTTCTGCCCCAATCTGGGTGTCCTGTGGCTGTTATGTTGTTATTGGTCTGGTTTCGCTGGCACTTCCGGTGGACACGGCTACTTTCAACTGAGGGTGCGTGAGCACGTCGTGGAGCCAAGCAACTATTGGCTCTTGGTAGTGGCTAGTTGGTGGTGGCGGCAAGCTTACCCTCATTCATAAATGAAGGGCGATGGTTTAATCTGCAACGCAACACTCCCGAACTGGACAAGAATTTTTACTTCTCTTCTTTTCGCACCTAAATTCTGATTTGTGCTTCTTCAATTCGTCTCACTATGGCTCGAGGCTCCTGTCTGGTCTCGACTCTGTCTTGGTACCCTGTTCAGAAAAGCTGTCCTCTGTCTCAGCCCACTCTAGATACCTGAGGGAGTCTTCGTAGCGCAGCTGAAAGTCATGCTTCTCACCCATCAACTTCTTCATCCTCAGCGCAATAGCCCCTTCCTCATCCTTGGAAAACTTGGCGCGCCCCCATTCGAGGTCCGACTCATCCTGCCGACGAAGTTTGCAAAGTGCGAAGTCGATCATGAAGACCTGAATCCGCTGCTCTCCACGCTGCTCCTGCTGATGGCTTTCTATGGTAGTAGGCACCATGAAGTTTTCGGGTCGCACGTCTTTGTTCAGGATGTTGTAATCGCCAAGGATGCGAATAATTGCAAGGGCTTGATCGACAATATCCTGCCAGCTTGACCGGGGAAAGCGATGAACAATACCCCACAAGTCGCACCCATCTATATACTGAGGCAGGAGGCCTTTGACTGTAAAGGATTCAAATCCTCCCTTGCTAGGCACTTCAACTGGAGGGCCGGTCGGTGCAATGTTAAGCTCTATTGCTGCAAGGAGTCGAGGAATGACACGACCCTGATGCTCGTGCAGTCTATCGTAGACGGCCATCTCGGTCTTGTAGAGTCCCAGAAGCTCGTCAGCGAGAAATGCTTCGTTCTGAGCATCATCTCAGTCCTCTTCTGTGTTGTCTTGGAAATTCTCAATGTGGTGGAGATCATCAAGAAACTGGTAGATTGCGCCGCTTTGAACTGACTGATTATAGCCTTGTTCCATGTTCTTTGTCCAAGGTTCGATGCCGTTGTCTCGTCGAAGTTGATCAGAAAAACGCCGGTCAAAAAGCTTGAGGAATGCTGGGCTACCCGTAGTTTGAAGGTTTTCCTCGTCCAAGACGGTGACTGCCATTGTGCAAGACAGAGTACGGGTGTGCAGCTGGCGAACTCGCACATGGATGACTGACAAGGTGTGATCACAGCCCGATCTGGCGTTCAGTGTCAAGATTTGGTTCTCGGCATAACCATCCAAGGGGGGCACAGTTGAATTTTCCATCTCTCAAGGCACAGTCGTACCACGCAGAATTTTTGGGAGGCAGAAAAAGATACTTAAATCTTCGAGAAGAATGAAGGTGCGATGATATTGAGGAGAGGTGTGTGAATGGATGAGAATGGCTGCAAGTCAAAAGACTCAGCCGGAAGGCTCCACTCTCATGTTATTCACTGCAACCTTAGTAATCAGCGGTACCGCAGCGAATCTACGTCTATAGGCGACTGTATTTAGAGATGACTCTTCTTAGACAGAGTGGACTCTCGGTCAAAGCTACGAGTGATCGAGTGATACGCCACCCCTAGATTATCACGCGGCGCTGGAGGTGTTCTTATAGCTACAATTGCTACACTTCACCATGATGGAGGACTGTCAAGGATCTTGTCCGTCGAAGACGCAGATTCGTCTAGTGACTGATGAGAAATGGTGAGAGACATGGCTCTGCTAACGCTGCGATTGATCGGCCACGGATCGGCAGTGTTAAACGGTCTGAGACGTGCATCACGGCATCAAGCAAGGGCAGAATGACAAGACGTGATAAATTACGATCTAGGCTTTCGAGCAATGGTTATTCATACCGGAACAACAACAGAAGCCTCGCTTCCATTGGCCACATCTCTTGGAGAAGCAGATACTCCATTGATGGCACCGTTGACTCCATGTACCCCATTGATTCCGTTAAGTCCGTTGGCCTTGACCAGCCCGGGCTGCGCAATGGGCTCGCAGTGGGACTCGTCCATATCTCCTGACGCAACAGCAGTCCGTGGCAGTGGAGGGCTCTTCCAAAGATAGAAGCTCAGATCGGAGTCCTTTCGGGGTATTGTGGTGGTGTTCTTGAGACTTTCCTGCTCCTCGACCCCGAGAGGATCAAGCTCAGGACTCTCTATCCATGATATGCCGTGGCCCCAGTAAGCATATCGCTCTCTTTCGTACTTCCATTGATAGTCTTCCCATCTGTTCTCGGCAAGAACCTGCATGTAGTGCAGTGCGCTGCCTGGCCACAACGCAGTGACCTTTCCATCAGTCCCACGCTTGACTATGATGCTTGTGTTAGCAGGATTACAGAAAGACGTTCCGGGTTGGAGAACCTACACCAACTACGACATGTACCAGTCCAGACCATGTCTCTCATACGAGATTGCGTGTGCTCGTCAAAGTCGCTCTGGGCGTCTTGTCGCACATCAAATGAGAGAATGCGCTGTCGGATCATTTTGCGCAGGATTCTAATGAAGTAATCGCCAGTTGCCTCAACGGGTCCTGTTTGTCACATCAGCTTGGACTAATTTAGATTTGACCACTAGACTTACCCATTAGACTGCCATTCGAAATTGGGGTGTTGGGTCCGAGGAATATGAAGTAGTTGGGAAAGCCAGCAACGCCGGTTCCTAAGTACGAGACAGGGTTCTGAGCCCACAAGTCCTGTAAATTGTCCCCGTCGGCGCCAAAAATAGGAAACCGAGGCTTGAACGTGGTATTGAAACCAGTTGCTGCCACGAGGACGTCGGCCTGGAATTCCGCGCTGCCAGCAATGATGCCATTCGGTGTGACCCTCTCGATCGATTCAAAGACGGGCTGAACATTCGGCTTCTGCAAGGAGATAAGGAAGTCCTCCCCGGGATTGATGCGTCGACAACCAGCCTCGAATGTAGGAATCAAGTGCTTTTGCAGGTTCTCATCGGGGATTAAGGTCTTCATGCGGCTTTCAAACTTGTGGCGAATGTCCTTTTGATCCGGGCTGTTCTTGAAGAAGGCACGAAACATGGCGTTGAACTGGCTCTCGAGATCTTTCCGGGTTTTGAGGTAACTGTCGTCGTTCCACCTGAACTTGTCCTTTTCACTCTCCGTGTAGTTGTAATTAGTGACGTCGGCCTTTGGCAGCGCGACCGGAGGACAAATCCAAGAGGGGGTGCGGATATAGACCTGGATCTTCCTAGCCAACGGCTGGAGCTGCGGAAGCAATTGGACTGCACTGGCTCCAGATCCTATGACGGCAATGCGTTTATCCTTTAGATCCACAGACGAGTCCCAAGCAGCGGTGTGCAACAAGGGCCCCGAGAAGCCGGAAAGCCCTTCGATGTCTGGCATTTGAGGATGATTGAGGATGCCACCCGCGTTTATCAGGATCTCCGACTCTACGACCTGACCATCATGAATCTCAACGGTCCATGTGCTCTTTTTGGTGGACCATCTGGCCGAGGTAATTTTGCTGTTGTAGTGGATGAACTGGTCCAGCTCAAAGTGTCGTGCTACGCCTTTGAGGTATTCCTTGATCTCCCCTGAGGAAGCGTAGCTGGTAAAGGGATGAGCAAGCAATACTAAAACGAGAGTGAGTTGCTTACAACTTAGACCAGGCTGGGTTTGGTGCAAAGGAGTACTGATAGCAGTGGCTAGGAACGTCACAAGCACACCCTAGAAATAGTCTTTAGTAACGGGCATACAGGGAAGTTTGTGGTACTCACCTGGGTACGTGTTCTCGTTCCAAGTTCCTCCTAGTTCTGCAGACTTTTCGTAAATGGCAAAGTCGACATAGTCCGACAAGTGTTTCCGAATTTTATATGCTAGCTCATTGTCAGCGGCAAGATCTCATGGTCCTCGATGCCCTTCTTACCCATAAGCAAACCGGAGACACTATCCGCAAAATGGTGGTTAGAAGCAGTGTTTCAGTAGAAGTTTGGCACTTACCCTGCGCCAATGATTGTACAACGGAGCCGCCGAGGCTCAGAATTCAAGAGGCCGTTCATTTTCAGTGCTCAAAGGTTGTAGGTTCAATATTCGGACTGGTTTGGCGTGAGTTCTCAATCTCGGTTCAGCTTTCTTCGTGGTATTAGTTACCCAAGATACTTGGCATTCAATTGCTGCCATGGCCCGGAAGCGGTCCGGACCTAAGCTAAGAGCGCCAAGATAGCTTATCACGCCGGGTCTTAGACTACAACCGAGGGTGATTCTTGTCATAGAATAGTGGCGGGGAAGGGAGCCGGATTTTGGGCCCGGGGTGGGGAGGGAATTGCCATTTGTGGGCCCGGGCGGTGCCATCTTGAGACTGTCCCGGCCCCTTGGTCAAGTGATATCTTCTTGGAAATC
>JABSTB010000513.1:0-41840 GCA_013756995.1 Neonectria neomacrospora | reverse complement strand
CTCCCAGTCCCCCACAGTCTCCTTCACACAGTTCTCTCGGGGAGACCCGGTGCTTCCGTGTTCCTGTCCATCCTTCCCCTCTCCAACTGTGTGCTGTGTTGGAATGTTGGGACCGAAATAGAAGTAGTTCCGTGAACCGACTATCCTACCTACCTAAGTAAAAGGCATATTCTCCCCACACAAATCCACACAGGACTCGCTCAACTCAACACTCTTGTCTGCCGCTCTCTAACTGGTTGACCTGTCGACGCGTCCTCCTTTGCCCGACCCCCTTATTAGTTCGAAGCACGCACTCATCGACCCCTTCTGCGACCACCCACACGGAATCCCTCCCCCTGGCTTCTCTAACTTCACCGACTGTCGTTAACCACGCCAGCGGGCAGCAACGGTCGATGAACGGCATGTATTCCTTTTTCTGCTCCTTCTGGCACAATTGCTTGCAAGGCCCTCCCCCCGTTTGCTAGTGGCGAACCTGGCCGAGCTACGGATATCCGTCTCGCTCGTTCGTTCGCAGTTCTCACTGTGTGGTCTTGTGTAGTCTTTGCCCGTGTTTGAGCGGCGGGCGTCGTCTTACAAATCGCGAAAGAGTGAAAGACGCTGGGCGGTGCGCTAGCCTTGCCCCCGGACCTTATCGGATCCTCGTCAGCGTCACCCAATTTGGCCATTCCCCGGGCTTGTCACCACGGACGAGATCGCGTGTGCACGTTCTGCTTTGCGAGCGCGCGTCCATCCTTCTGTGGTCGGTTCAGTAATTATTCGTCCGGCACCGGTACCCGCACAGCACAGCACAGTCCGCTCTCCGTCGTATTTCCTCCTCCATCTCGGGCTACGTAAGGGGGGGTCAAAGCCTCAACCGGCCTAAGAAAGGAGCCTCAGCACACCTGTCATCCCTCCAACCTCAACCTAAATGGTGGACTGGTGCCATCCAAACTCTGAGCCAAAAGAGGGAAACGAGATAGACCTTTCCCGAGCCAAACGACCCGAATCAAACACAGTGTCGCGCTTCGGCCTGTGCACTTGTTACAGCGGACACTGTGTCGGTACTTTGTGCTTGGGCCAGCGCTTGAGCAGGCGCAATATGACAGAGCCATGACGTCAGCTCGCAAACGTTCTTCGAGTCCCGTTTGCAACTGCATGAGACAACTGACAAAGCAAAGGCATTTTTCCTTCGCTGACCGTGACCTTGACCGTGGAATGTCGCCCGCTCGCTTTCACCCAAGCAACAAGAGACATTTTCCGGGCCAACTTGTGCGACGTCCGTCCGTTCGCCTTCCCATCCGTCGCGCAGCAGTGGCAGGTGCTCCGACCCCCCAAGTTTTAGCGCAACGCGAAGTCCAGGGGGGATCGCGATTCCATTCCGAATTGCTGCACAAGCCCTGGAGGAGCCCTGGAAGAATGGAGCCTCGAGGCGTTCCCAGACACTCCAACAAGCCTCCAAAGCTCGTGGCAACCTTCACGCGCCCCACCTCGAGACCCGCCCAACCGCCTCGGTCAAATTATGACGCATGTCCTTGGTACGGTATCCGGACCGTCCCAGTTGTCATGCCTTTGTTGACACGACGAGAATGTCCCCGCCCGTGATTGATTCGGCGATTCGAATACATGAAACCGACCAGCAGTCTTCAAGAGAGGTAAACAAACAACAACAATCCACCAAAGGCTGGGAGAGCCTCCCAATTCCGCACTACGCTTCCGACATGATTCTGCGTCGTGTGCATCATTTCGAAGCACGGCCATCGATGATCAATTCCGTCTACACGACGGGCAAATCGCTCGGTCGCCTTGACGTCTGGAGAAAAAGCCAGTGCCCCCGTGCCGTCTATCGAGGCTTCAATTGCCGCTCCTGTTCTCTAACATCCGGGCGTTTTGACCTGGACTCAGATATGGGGAACAGATCCTCCGCCCTCCGCCCTCCGCCCTCCACCGAAAGATCCGAAACATGGCACGCCCGCCTTGGCATGGGGTCGATGATGCTATTGATCCAAGATGAGGGGGCTTCTCTCCTCGCTCTGGAGTCTGGACGTGCGCCTTTGATGTCTAGCAGCCGCAGATCCATGCACCGTTGAAGCCTCTTGGCAGCCCGCTTCCGTACTGTGTAATTTACCCCAGGCTGCAACCAGGTTCTGGAATCCCATGTCCAAAGGGATGGCCAGTCCTGGCAGCTGTCTCCTGTCAATCAGCACCCGCTTCGTGTGCCACCAGGGCGAGCTTGGTTCTAGTCCGCAGCCGTGGCCTTGGAACCATCCCTTGGCATCTCTATTTCCGATAGATGATGTCAACGGTATGTGGACGTGTTGCTAATTATTCCTCTCTCGGCTACCCTGGACAGCACAGTTTGGAGAACAACACCACGCAGCTGCATGGGATAGCCCTGGTGGCACTGAATAGGTATCTTGCGAAGGAGCGAGGTAGGTCAAGTAACATTTGAGCATCTCTTTGGTAGACATATCGTGTTCGGTCGTAAATGTCCAATCCAGATCTAAACGTATCATCTGCTCAGTAAACCCGTAGTCAACGTACAGCCAGCTTAACACCACTCGTCCACCCATCCATCACAACTTGGAGTTCCCATCAAGCGTTTTCTTCTTGATCCTAAACCCATGCCTCGGCGCATGCACCCTCACTATACTATCACCCTCACCTGTCTCGTACACGACCTCCTGCGAGTCGATCCCAACCAACACCCCCTCGTCCCTCCCGGACGACCCCGTGTCCGTCGGCCACACCCGAACGCGAACTCCCCTCTGAAGCCCGCTAGCAACGACTACGGCGTCTTCCAAGTCCACCGCCGCCTCGGCCTCGTTGAAAGGTGCTTGCACGATCGTCTGCGCGGCCGCCTCACCCGTCAGCGTCGTCGGCTTGCCCGCCTGCTTCTTGGCCGCGGACACGGCGTCCTGGAACCGCTGGACCCAGGCGTACACGCGCGGGAACGCGGCGGGCGAGAAGCGATCCTTGGGCAGCGCACCGGGGATCCCCATCAGCCAATGGAACGGCCACACGGCCTCGATGTCTGCGAGGCTCGGCTGCGTAGTCTTGAGGATCCAGTCCCGTCCGTCGGCCAGCAGCGTCGTCTCAAGGAGCTCGAACGCCCGGATCACCTCGCCGAGAGCCTCGGGCCGCGCAGCGTCCATACCCTCGGGACTGAGACGGCCCCCGATGAAGTCTCCCCGGTCGCGGAAGTACGCCGGGTCCTGGAGCAGAGGCAGGTCTGTCGGGAGGAGCTGTACCGCCTTGCCGAAGAGGCCGCTGTCGATGGTAAAAGACGACAGGAGGCGCTCGACGGCAAGCTGGTCGGCGTCCGTCGCGCCTAGGCGGGGTAGCTCTGGGAAGAGCGCTTCAAGCTTGGGTATCTGTAGTCGAGTATCAAGGTAAACGTCGCGGCCAATTGAAAGAATCGGGATGCGACGGTACGAGATCCCAAGCCGCGACACGTCGGGCCGGGGCATCATAGGAGGTTGTATCTACTCCAGCGTCAGCAACTGTCTTCATGCTACTGTAACCAAAGCGTCGAAACTCACACATTGGCTGTATGGGATTCCACGAAGAGCCAAGTACCAGACAACCCGCCTGGCATAGGGCGAATATGGGTAGTGGTATAGGATGATGCTAGGGTTCGCCATTTCGACCTCGTCCTAATGCCGCTGTAGTATTGATAAAATATGTGTGCTTTCAGTGGCATCCAGGGATTCAGCAGTCAGGCTCGCAGATCATATATAAAGTCCCAATTATGGACTCTAGCCCCAAGACGAGGCACAGCCCAAGCCTCAGAAGTGTCTTACGCCGAGCCTCGGTTCATGTGTATGCGGGGTGCAGGGCGCATTATTGAGTACGTTCTCGGTTGGCGCTGAGCCAATAGCGTGTTACACTTTGATCCAAGCGTTTCCATTCCTCGACTTGGGAGCACACGTTCAACACACAAACATCAAGGCATGCGGATAAGGTCTGACAAACTTCATTGATTATCTCTTCTCTGCTATCTGTTGGCGTTGCTTCAGTTGATCTTGTCCTCAAAGTTCTCTTAAGTCATTAGTCGTGCCCACGGCTCACAGCTCACGGCCCAGTCCATACCCCGTCCCACCGCGGGCAAACCGACGTAACCTAGGCAAAGAGAAAAGCACCCTGATCCCACCGTCGCAGTTCTTAAGCCACGATGAAAACAATTCCACTACCAGCCACCACCTTCTGTAGCATACTGGGCCGTGTCGCCGCCGGCGTTGGCAGTGTTGTCGAAGCCATCGTTGGCGGCTGCTGGGAAGCCGTCGCCATTGAAGTCCTGCGACTCGACAGGAGGGACCTTGCATCGGACCTTTGTGTGCCCGAATTCCTGGCAGTTGCTGCACTGGACCTTGCTCCCTGCGAGACCATTAGCTTATCTGCATATTGACACATCGACCTTCACAACAACTTACAGTCACGGGGCTCGGGGCACTCCTTGCTGAAGTGGCCCGTTTTCTCGCAGTTTCGGCAAGTGACGGTGTCCATGTTTCGAGGCTGGTCGCATTCTTTGCTCATATGGCCCTCCTGGCCACAGTTGCGGCAAGCCCGGCCACCACCCTGAGGACAGTCCTTTGCGAAATGGCCCACTACACCAGTTAGTTGTGAGGCAAAACGGGTCAGAGGAGACATACTCTCGTTGCACTTGCGGCATTCAACATTCTCTGGGTTTGGGGGCTCCTCGCAGTCGACCATCTTGTGACCGGATTGCCTGAATTTTGTTTAGTTCTCCGTATCGTAGAGGAATTGCAATACTGGACGCACCCGCAGTTCTTGCACGCAAACTTGTCGACACGAGGTTCCGGGCCTGCTGGGTCAGCTAACGTTGTGTGATGGATTTAGGCCAACACTCACAGTCTCTGACGCGGTGACCATCACCACCGCAGTTGTGGCATGAAATCTTGGGACCGTCGGTTCTCTCGACTCTTTCCTGAGTGCAGTACTTGGAAATATGACCAATCTCCTTGCAGTTCATGCATAGGGGGACGCCTTTGTCCATAACATCACCGGCGTCGTCCAAACGAGAGAGAATTTCGGCTCGGTCCTTTGGCCACCCCTCAAGTTCACGAGGACGATCGGCCTTCTCAGAGAATCGATAGGAGACGGTGTACTTCTTCCCCATTTCCCCCTGGAGATTCATGTTGCTGAAGATGCTGATCAAAGGCTTCTCAGTTGCAATCAGCCAAAGACCGATCGATTGTTCGATGAGGGCCTCCTGAAGCTCCCGATATGTGACATTTCCGTCAAGAGCCTTGATATACTCTTGCACAGCCTCTTTGGCGTCATCAACATCACGCTCGGATACTGCCTTTTCAAGTTTCTGCCAAGCCTCGTCAGGAGTGACGCTGGCAACGTGGTCACGGTTGATCTTGCGGGCGTTTTCGCAGTTCTTCCGCATATGTCCTTGTCAAGTCAGTATGTATCATTACAGCAGACTCAAGTGACGAACCTTCTTCTCCACAGTTCTCGCAAGCCATTGGTGGTTTGTCAGGGCAGTCCCTGACCATGTGTCCTGGCTGCTTGCAGTAGCGGCAGGTCATCTCCTCAGCAGTGGGACACTCGGCTCTGCGATGACTTGAAAACCGTCAGCATTATAGGACTAATTTCCCGAGATAAAGGCATACCCAGCCTCGCCGCAACCGAAACACTTGTCATCACCATTGCTGTTGTCTTGGTCAAAACCATTGCCGTTGTCTTGGTTAAAACCGTTGCCGTGGTCTTGGTCAAAACCGGTACTATAATTTTGGTCAACATGTCATGTTTAGCCTATAGGTGTATTGAAATGTCCTTGGGAATGTCTTACCCTCCCTGGTCATGCTCATTTCTGCCGATTGCTCTAAAATCTGCTTTGGAACCGTATGGAGGTTTGTCATCGATGAAGTTGTCCTTGGAAGGTTGGCCAACAGACGCGGACGCACTCGCCGAGGTCCAGATATCGCCTGCGCGAGCAGCCGTTCCCCATTCAGCCATTTTTGGTTATTTTTCTTGGGCGTGATTGACTGTGGATATCTGTCAATGCCTTAGTTGTCAGTGGGCTTTTAGACAGGATTCAGAGATGAGATAGAAACAATAGGAACTTGAGGAGCAACACTTCCACGCTTCTTTTGCACCGTGAAAGGAAGTTGGAGATATATAAGATGAAAACACAAAGAAAAAGCAGAGCCAGGCCAGGAGAATTCATGATACACCCGGCTGTCTAGCGACCGAAAAAGCTAGTCAACCTTGTGGTCTGCAACAAGATGGGCTTGTTCACAGAACCACAGACTTCCAGACCAGGGAAATGTACTCTGGTGAACAAATAAAATGGGTCAAGTGCTTACTAGCAGGTTTGTGACGATGACTTTGCCGTGGAAAAGGTCGTTCTTGGCAGCGTGAGAGCGTACGAGAGCGGATTCAAGAGTCCGCAGGGGGTTGCAGATGAAAAGTGGAAGATGAAAAATAGTTCCCGTGTTGAGAGAAGTATTGGGAGGGAAATCCTAATGCCTTTATGCCTGAATGAGAACGCAGACTTGAGGAAGGCACATCTCAGTTGGGCGCCCAAAGTCGAAAAGGTGATGCTTTGAAGAGGGAGGAAGGAGAAACGCAGAGATCAGAAGGGAAGGGGCTCTTCTTTTCCTCAGGTACACACCTGTCAGGCAGAAATATGTGTTTGCGGCACCAGCTGCCCGTGGACGGCTTTCACCAGCTGGGGACACCTGGTGGTAGATGTTGACCACTCATTCACCGTCAAACGCTGGGAGGCACGGGCTTCTTCTGGCCTATCGTCTTAAGTTCTTAGGAATAAGCACCCCAAAGGATTGGTCAAGCCAAGGTAAACAAACTCACCGCGGTTGATAGATTAGACGCGGCATCGTGTTGACGGCTAGGTGCTTGGGGAAGTGATTTGGCCAATGCGCTTGGGCCGTTCGCTGGTAGGCAGCTGTTTGAGGAATACCTCTGGATTTAAAAGAGGTATCTTCTGTCTTTGGGTAATGTGTCCATTTGTGACGATCGCTCTACAGACCTAAACACCAAGTCTTGTTGCAATCCGCCCTTGTCACAACTTCTTCTTACTGCCTACGCTCCCAAGTGCAAAATGGAGTACCTTAGGACTTACCGCTGACTCTAATCAACTTCTTACCACTAACCAGAAGGATGGAGCTAGGTGCGGCCCGTTTCTTAACGATGGCTAGAACATGATCCCGAGTTCCAGACCGAAGTCAACCCAGGGACATGGACTAAGCTACAATATGCGTACACTTTCTACATGGGGGTAACAACGCAAACGATATGGAGACCCACATGTCTCAAAGCATTTGTCAGTGCCCAGAATCATGTACAGTACGCGAACGACCTGTGTGAGCAAATTCCCCGGCCCCGGAAATCCTCCCCCCGCAGCGAGGGAAAAACCATGCAGCACGTCGAAAGCCAAGCATGGACCAGGGCAAGGAGAGAAGGTGCTCGACAAATCTCCTGGAGGGGATTGGTCCGAGTTCGCACCACCCGCCTCCAAGGCTATCCGTAGCCCCCTTTCCACGGGCTATTGGGTGATAGGTCAGCGTAATCGGAAGAGGCCGTATAGGATGGCCTAACAGTCGGCGAGCCCTCAGGCGGCCCTGGTGCCTGGCTCAGGGAGGCCAGCTGCCGAGTCGTACGGTTTGGCAGGCGACTTTTGCGTAAGCGACTTTTGCCGTAATTGAGTTGCAGATTTTGCTCGGCACATCTCCGAGGAGTTGCGGCCACCGCAATGGTCAGCACAGAAACGTGAGGACTGCAAGAGGGCAATTGAGGAACTGATACCCGAAATCAAGTAAGCAAGTGGTCATCACGCCCTCGCTTTAGCCTTGGTTGCTACTGTAGGCTTCGGATGCAGGGTCGATGGTGGCTTGCTCCGCACCTCCGCAGTCGGAACCAGGGGCACTTATCGATATCGTCCTCGATCGCTGTCCGAGGAAAAGCAGAAAAGAACCCCGCAACCCGAACGTCGATGTAATACAGTCTGCACCTGCCGGTACTTGCACTGTCCACGCCACACGATAACAAGCACAGCGCACAGTCCACAAGGCCCAAACGCACTGCGGATCTAGTTCACCCCATTGACTAATCGAGTTCACACCAATCCAAATATCTTGGGCGAAAAGTCCTCGGGGCTCTTACAAAGCCAACGCTATCTCCTCCAAGCCTTCTCGTCCGTGTCCTCACTTCTCCTTCGCTCGCTCTCTCTTCTTCTCTGCCACCCCCACAAATCCTTCGCCATGGCTCCCGCAATCCTGATGATCGATCCGAGCGACGACTTCGTCTCGTCCTCGCCGTCCGTCTCGCCACCCAAGCGCACCCTCCTCCTGGCCCCCCCCTCGCTCGCCGCCCACTCGTCCGCCCTCACTTCTGTCGTCTCCGGCTATGATCGATCTGTCACCGACCTCCAGATGCTCGACCGCCTCTCCGCAGGCCTGGTCAAGCTGCCGACCAACACCTACGACCTGGTCCTGATCCTGGCCGACGCCTCTTCCATGCTGGGCGAGTCCCTAGCCTTGATGAACCGAACCGTATTCGGCCCCGTTGCCGAAGCGCTCAAGCCCAGCGGTCGATTGCAAGGGCAGAACGGGAACAACTTGGAGGAGTCGACCCTGTCGAAGGAGGCCGTCCTGGCAGGACTGGTTGCCTCCCGAGGAGGCTTCGAGAAGCCCGACTACGGAGATGGCGAGGGAGTCGTTAGCCTGAAGTTCGGAAGCAAGAAGAAGAACCAGGCTGGGTCTGCTTTCGGAAACGGGGCGGTCTCCCTCAAAAGGAATATCGCCAAGGTTGAGCCACCAAAGCCCGTTGTCCCCCTCGGCGTCGGCTTCATCGACCTCAGTGACGACCTCGACGACGACGACCTCATCGACGAGGATGACCTCATGACCGAGGAGGACCTTCTACGCCCTATTAACATCCGTACGCTCCCCATCTTTGCCAACCCCTCCCCCCCACCTCCCACTTACGCTAACATCTATCCACAGCTCAGGAATGCCAGCCCAAGCCCGGCAAGCGACGACGCGCCTGCAAGGATTGTAGCTGTGGTCTCGCCGAACGCCTCGAGGCCGAAGACGCTGCCAAGCGTGCTGAAGCCGACAAGAAGCTCGAGAGCGTCAAGCTTGCCTCCGATGACCTGGCCGAGGTCGACTTCACCGTCCAGGGCAAGGTGGGTTCCTGTGGCAACTGCGCCCTCGGCGATGCTTTCCGATGCGACGGCTGCCCCTACGTCGGCCTTCCGCCCTTCAAGCCTGGCGAGGAGGTCCGACTGTTGAACAATGATATCCAACTGTGACAAAAGGCACTTGTAATGAACCATGGGAACGCAGCAATGCAGGCGTTTATACACTTGTTTTTGGGATGGGTTGGATTCTGTGGCGGACCCAGGACAGGAAAAACTTCCGCGCACACACAAATTACGGTCAGGGGGGCAAGGGATGTTTGTACGGAGCGCTTTACATTTAGATTCGGCGTTCCAGGCGCAGCTTAGCCCATTTAGATGACATAAAATCGATTTGCACTGTCAAAAACTCCAAACGCCGCTCTAACTGACATGCTCCAACCATATAGGAATAGCGACCCGAGACGCTAGAGTAGACATGTTCTCCCCGACCCAAGCGGCAGCAAGGCTACACAAGTTTCAGATCATCGCGAGCCCGATGCCTTCTGGCCCTTTTCGTTATCCGAGTCATCTTCACTGTCTTCGCCCACGGAATACTTTGCGCCCGTACCCACAGTCGGTGTCTCAACATGCAGGTCGTCCAGCTCGCTCTCATCGAAAGCAGCGGCCTCGAGATCGCCTGGGGCCTGTTTTCCCCGAAGGCCATCCAATCGTCCGGAGGAGTCGTTGTCAGCAAGGGCATGATAGGCGGTTCCCTTGCGGCGCTCGCGCCAGATAAAGTAGGCCCAGGCCGTAGCCGCGACGGCCACAATGACGAGGACTATCTCACCAGACTTCTGGTACGCAGCCCACTTAGCGTCGTCCAGTTTCTTCTGCTGATCGTCATGGGCTTCCTGGGTCTTGTTGGAGGCGCCGCCGACGGTGGTCTCGGGTCCCTTCTCCCCATCAATACGGCTGTCAGCGGGATCTCCGCCAATCTTGTCGATGTTGATACCCATGAAGCGGTCCAGCATGTCCCGGCTTCGGCGAGGCAGGTCGAAGGGGACCATGTGCGATGAGTTATAGAACAAGACATAGGTCAGATTCCGAGCCTCCTGATAGAAGCCCGCAGCTTCGCCCTCAAATGTCCAGTCTCGGCGAGGGGCCCAGTTTCCAGGGGTCACCTCGAAACCCTTGCCGCCGTTCCACTTCATGTTGTTGAGCATCTCTTCGGTACCGACGTGGTTGCAAATCAGATCTTCCGCTCCCGAAAAGAGGAGAATCGGAACCTCCTGGAGAAGATCGGGAAGATAGTCGATGGAAGGCTTCGAGTTCTTCGTACTGAAGGCTGAACCAACAGCACCGTTGCATTCCTGCCAGCCTGTGTTCTTCTGTTCACTAACATGCAGAGCACTAACAACATCATCCCTTCGTAGGTAGGGGCCCACGTACTTCAAGTCCGGGGGCCAGTTCATGCCGCAGCTAGGGTATGAATCCTTCAGTCGCACATCGTACATGTTGATGCATGCATCGTCGCCGTTGCCCGTCTTGGTCATCCGGAGGATGGATGACAAGATGGCCTCGCATTCACTGTAGTCGACGAGGCCGGGCTCCGTGGACATGCGCTTTTCGCAGGTTCGCAAGTCGCCCTTCAGTTGCTGGTGTTCATCTGAGTCCTTCTTGATGATTCCTTTTTCGAGGGCAAAGGTAATGTAGGCAGGATACTGCTCTTTCGGAGAGATCCAGCCGTTTCCAATTAACAGCCCTTTGAGGTTCCAGGGTGCTTTGGCGTTCTTCTTGTTACGGTCGAGAATGGCTTTCGCAATGTAGGGAATGTGTTGTCCGGCATACGACTCACCAGCGATATAAATCTAAGCTGGGTCAGCAAACAAGAGCAGTCAACGGAAGGAAGGAGATGCCTACGTCATCAGTGTCATACTCGGGGAACAAGGCAAACCACTTCTCGAGGAACTGGACAAATTGGTTGGCCATGTCGTCCAGCTCGTGCACGAAGCTGTCGGTGTCGACATAGCTGAAGCCAGTACCGACCGGGTTGTCGACGAAGAGCAGGTTGGCGAATTCGTGCCAGGAGCCGTTGTTCAGGGCCAACTTGTTTCCCTCCTGGACCCGGTAAGGGCCGATCTCCATCATCGCGCCATCCTCGGAGCTGCAACCCGGTCCGCCATTGATCCAGATGACGGTGCGCTGCTTGTCGGCGATGTGCTGGTTCTCGAAGTGCCAGAAGAAGAGGTTTCCGTTGTGCTCGGGCGTGATCTCGATATGGCTTTAATTCAGGGACGCGTCAGCACGGCGGAAGCAGCGGAGGCTCAGAATCACTTACCCAGCATGCATCTTGATGGGAGTAGAGTCAGCGGGCACTCCGGGAAGATTGCGAACATAGTAGTCAGCGGCGGAGTCTCCCGCAGAGCCCGTGGCCTGCCAGAGCGCCAGCGAGAGCAAGGCCGGCCATCGTCTCGGGGACGGCAGCAGCGAGAGGAGCGCCATGATGATGCGGACGGGACGCCGCGACGGGCTATTCGTAGAGGAGACACAGACGACAGTGGCGACGGCGCGGGAGCCTCGAGAACTATAGCAATTTCGTCATGTATTGGAGGATAACAGGAAGAGTCGAGGGAGATCAGGTTGTAGGATGACGGAGACTGGAGATTGGAGATTGAAGATCTGAAAGGGTGAGGTGGCCCGGAAGTACTAAGCCCGTAGATTGAGACCCCCTTGTTGGCCCGTGGCGGGACGGAGATGCCTGGACTTGAATACGAATAGATGGAGCCTCCATACGTGGTACGCGCACGCGAAACGCAGCGGCTGATTTAGGGGCACAGTTAGCGGCGGAACGTTCCCTGAAGAACTGGAGAACAGGCATCACAGGGCCTATTTCGGGTCTGTGCAGGGGAGCGTGGCGCCCTGTTGTCGTTGGAATGGGTGTTGAATGGGTGCTGAATAGGAGCCCGGGCCCTTGCAGTCCGTTCCATATTCGACTGGAATGGGTGTGTGCCTCTTGGTTGCCATCATGGTTGTCTTTGTGCAAACTCACGCATACGTTTGCCACCTTCATGCAGCCGAGTCCGTAGACTCTCGATGATATTGACGATTGAATAGAGTTGCGGTATCATTGCCCTGTCATTGTACGCCAAGCCGTGTGTGTGCAGGACGCCAACATGCTAAGCTTTCAAAGCATGGCCAAAGGCTCGGGCCTGAAACTGATGAATGGCGATCGTTTTTGCTTCGGGCTCTCACCACTCGCACACAGAGACACGCCCACACACGACGTACTGCAGCTTCGCTAGTGTAGCCTGGGGAATTTTTTAAAACCCTCCCTCAACCAAACCAAACCCGTCGCAAAAGTCTCCCGAGTCAAATCGCCTCTCCCGGAAGAAAGAAAAAAAAGGTTCCGCCTATTCATAGACCACGAGCCCTGAACCCTCTTCCAAAGCTGCCATCAGCCCCGTTGCGCAGACATAGGTACGTTGGTTGTGCGCAGCGCCCTGAGACCCTAAAACCATGGCGTCCTCTGGCAAGACCTTCATCGTCGAGCATCTCGACCCCGAGCTGGGCCCCTGGTCAGAGCTCGAGTACTTGGCCATCGCCTCTGAGACGCAGGCCACCGGAGGTTCCTTTATCCTGTCCAGCTTGCCGCCCACGTTCCAGGTTCCGGCGGACCTAGCGAGCAACCCGGCGTTCAAGGCCGAGAATCGAGGCGTGGAGGAGCTTTACGCCGGCCAGAAGGCGCGCGTATGCCTTCTCGACCCATCCGCAGCCAAGGATCTGTCTCCCGAGGACGGCGAGACATTTGATGTTTTCCTGTTTGGGGGGATTTTGGGTATGTGGCCCTTTCCTTGGCGAAGCAGGGGCCGTGGCTAAAGTGTTTGATAGGCGACGATCCTCCTCGAGGTGGGTGACAATGACAACTTCCCGTCTCACCATTTGTTGACGCGACTCTCCAGACCGAACCTCTGAGTTGAGGAAGAAGGGTTTCGAGGGCCGCAGATTGGGGCCCAAGCAGATGACCACTGATACGGCCGTGCGAGTAACTCGCATCGTGGTGCAAGACAAGGGTTTGTTTTCTCGCGGCGGTCCATGCTATATAAGTTTACTCACAGCAATCAGTCGCGCTCGATCAGGTGCCCTATGTCGACTTCCCAGAACTCAAGTTCAGCAAGCATGAGAGTACCGAAATGCCCTTCCGTTATGTCACCAGCGAAGACGGAAAGCCAATCATGCCCAAGGTAAAGGCTCATCAAATCGAGTTATGAATGACATACTAACCGCGCTTGCCAGGGGATGGTGGAATTGATCCAGAAAGATGCGGACAAGGCGGTAAATGATTTGTTCTAAACCACGTAGGATTTTCGGATCCAGAACGGTCCGTTCCATTGGGGTATCATCACAAGATTGCGTCAGCCGCGGACTAAGCTTCGGGATGTGTTTCAGGCGTCGATCATACTGATATCCCCCGTCTTGGAACACAGGGAGGCTAGATGTCAGAATTCGGGACGAAAGCTTGTTTTCTTCCGAGAGACTGTTCGGATGATGCCAAATGAATCAGAAATGTCAGAGTGTAACGAGTTGAAACTCAAAGTGACCATCAGGCAGTTTGACACACCAACTCATTGTGGCTCCATTACCTCGTAACGGTGGATACTGTCGTCAACACCTCACTCCATCTTGATAACTGGCTTGCTTTCTTAACCTCCATTTATCAGAGCGCGCTGTTGGTAGTGCTGTGCAAATCCCACTGAAATGCTGGCGCGGGTATAGGGTAAGCATCCCGTCAACAAAATGAGACGTTGATGTGAGCATCCCATCATTCATAACGGTCCCCCTCTGGCTATGCGTTACTTGTTTCGATGGAATGGATAACTTGAACCTTGTCAATACAAAACTCCCTGTTGATGGTCTGGGATCCATGCTAATATCTACATTACTTGAAGAGGTGCGTAGATGTGAACATTCGCGGAGATTACGCTCTGTGGTAGCTCAAACCGGAAATTTTATAGCCTTAGCTGAGTATACAAAGTAAGAGAATGAAAAGGAAGAATGAGCCCAAGATCAACCAAAACCGAACTAAAAAGGCCGTACTTCGTATTGAGCGCCAAAATCTTCAGAAAATGTTCTTGTATGAAGATTGCTAACCATCCAGGCAATCAAGCAAAAAATGCACATAAGCAGTAATGCAACAAACGCGACGTCAATCCATTCACCGCGACCTCAGGGCAAGCCGATGACCATGGATATCAGAGACCAGGCTGTACAGAACAGTCGATATTTTCAGATGGAAACCCAATTGGAGGTGTATGATGAGAAAAATACCCAAAATGCTACACACTCTTCTCAGGCCTAGAATACTTGGCCGTACGTTTTCTCCCTGGCGGCAATGTCTGTCCACCAACCCAGCGCGACCCGCCCACCCCCTACGAATCCTCTTCTGCGGCTCTGATGAGTTCAGCTGCGCATCGTTGAGTGCTGTATATGAAGAGCACAATCGAAACAGGGACCTCATAGAGTCGCTTGATGTCATGGTATTGCCCCCAAAACGGGTAGGCCGAGGGTACAAAGACATTCGTGAAGGTAAGGAACTCTGTCCTAAGGCAATATGCTGAACTGATCATTGCTGGCAGTACCATGCAAGGTGTTGGCGGAGGAGCTGGGACTGAGAATACATCAACGTGAAACTTTTACGAAGTGGGAGGTGAGTTTTCTTGAGGGCGAATATGCTTCGATCAACGGCGGCGACACATGACTGAAGCTCAATATAGCTTCCGGAAGCGACAAATCTCGTTATTGCCGTCTCATTCGGACTGTTCGTTCCTCCCAGGGTCCTGAGGTCGGCCAAGTATGGGGGACTCAATGTGCACCCGTCTCTGTTACCCGAGTGAGCTCCCATTGTTTCCTTTCCGAGAAAATGTCTGAAGACCTAATAAATACAGCCTCCGTGGTCCTGCGCCAATCCATCACGCCATCTTACGGGGTCATAAATACACTGGAGTTTCACTACAGACATTGGACGACAAAGCCTTTGATCACGGCACAGTGTTGGCCCAAACACCACATCCGGGCATACCAATCCCTCCAGGGTCAACTGTCCAGGAGCTCACAAGCCAGCTGGCCCCTATAGGGGCCCAGATGTTGGTACAGGGCTTACGCGACGGCGTATATGTCCCCCCGCGTCAGTCAGGAGGATGGAAAGCTGAAGAACTTGAGGGCAAAGAACTGGTGCATGCGCCCAAGGTCAACAAGGCTGATGGCCAGGTTGACTGGGCCCAATGGACGGCGGAGGACTTTTCTCGTCGGACTCGGGTTCTTGGGTCGGTGTGGACACGCGCGGTCAACAAGAAGGGGGATGTCAAGCGGCTCATCATCCAAGATGCCGAGACGGTTAGTGTCGACGACTCCATAGAAAATGGTGCGCCGCTGTCCTTTGTGCAGACTCTAGGTACCGATCCAGAAGACGCGCGACATCAAAGGCTAGTCACCGACCTTGGCGATGGAAGCTGCCTTGTCAAGCTCATCAACGGAGAGCGGATTCGAGTGAAGCGAGTCAAGGAAGAAGGCAAGCCAGAGCGCGATGCTGCCATTGTACTTAGGTCCTACAGTTCACAATAAGGGCGAACCAGGACGAAGGAGACAGACATTTTGCAGAGAAATCTGTATCTGCATTGCGGGGTGTTCCAATTTTGAATTTATGTTCAAGACTAACAAAATGCAGTTGCCATATGTACTTGTTCATATCGCTCGGCCACTTCATCAGCGAGCCATGTCTCTGGGCGCTTCGTTTTGATCTACCCACATCTGTGACTTGCACCCTCGAGAGTATGTGATGGTACTTTTGATCCGGACATGATTCACCCACTGAGGTGTTTAAGACTGAATCAAGAAGAGCCGACGTATATAAATACGAGCGTCATTCTCTTATCCCTCAAAAGAACAAAACAAACCGAAAGTACTCATTCTAGCATGAACACCACCCCCGAATACATCAGAGACTGCATTATAATCAAGTGAAAATTTAACATACTAGCTAGACAATCTAACAACCAGGCGCTTGGTTAGGATGTGCACCATCAACACAGTCAAAGAAATTTGCTGGACTTGCCGCAATTATATCACTGCCCATTCAACAATCGACAAGTGCGAGCGTAAGCTGCTCGGCCAATCGTGCGAGACAATACGCATAACTACAGACAACCATGTAGTGTCCAGCCAGTGTACTATATGCTTCCCTGGATCGAAGAAGAAGAAGAAATGAGGGGAAGAACGATGCACAGAGATTGATAGCGCGGTGAGGCACTCAAGCGTGATATAGAGCTCAAGAGGCGGGCTCATAAAAGAACGTGACACTAGCTAGGGATAGTGCAATATGAAAACAAAGAGCGTGTTTCTGTGACAAGTTTTTCTCGGATAGACAGTAAGTGAAATGTGTACTTCCACGGCATGTAGGTCCCTGGCCGCAACGCCGAGAAGCCGAGTGATGTCCGCGGCCGCCAGGACGTGAACCGTTGCTCATTAATAAAACATCCCTCAATGCGGTACGACTAGTGATGTCCCAATATTATGCGTTGTGCAGTGGAAGGCTGTCATTGCTGGCTAAGTATTTGCAGTTGCAGTGAAGGATGGCTGTGAGGCCGTGCCATGGATGGCCAACTACCAGCGTCGCATCGCGCTGTTGAGGCTGACACCCCTTAAATCTTCTGTATCATTACCATCGTGCTGTTGGACGTGACGATGCTACCATGGGTTGTGAAAATGAGAGTAATTTTCTGCTCCCTGAACCAAAGTTGATGGTTACATCGTTGCTCGAAGGTTGCCGTGTAGTGTTTGGAATCGACACTTCAGTCATTTCAAGAAGGGTCAATTCCCTGACCTACGGTCAAATGGCGCGAAATAAACCAGGAACTTGAGCGAGTCTCGCCCCACGCTGTGTCAGGCCCCTGCTGTACATGCTGGCGGATTGACCGCTGCCTACCATGGCGAGTAGACTGCCGCTGGGTACCGCGATCCTGTCGATCACTTTGGCTCTTTCGAGCTCTCTTGAGCTTGTTTCTCGTTCACGAAGATCCTCGGCGCTTGAAGTTGAGATAGTTCAAAATTACCGTTCACACACAAAGAGCGAGATCGGATTTAAGCTGACCTTAGCCCACACCAGTTTGCTGGTAGTTATCACGATGCTATTTATGGTCGGACACATCATCGCTGGCTGATCATCGACAGACACAGCCATTCATGAAACTCATATATGGTGCCAATCGGTCCAACATGTTTGTGAATCTCAAGGACAAAGATAATCAATTACATCTAATTCGCTGCGCCAACCCGTGAAACTCCTTGACCAACATTGTCCCATATCACGTGGCACTCACCGTCCTTGATGAGAGCTGTGCACATTACCCTCCATCTCGTAAACAAAATGCGACTCCCCTTGCATCTCCGATGGCCCAGGCACAGACCCTGGCATCTCTTGAAGTGGCCGGAAATGGTATGCGGGGGGCTTGTGCTCTGGCTGCACCGGAGTTGGCAAACCCTTGACGGGTCGTCTTCGACGGATGTAGTAGAAGACGCCCAGGCCGATGAGACACACGCCGACGATGCTAGCAGCGACTGCACCGCCGATTAAAGCACCAGAAGGAGATGAAGAGGGTTCTGCCTTATCAGTCTCTGCCGTAGACTTTGTAGACTTCGTAGACTCCTCTTCCTCCGTTGTCTGGGTAGCTGATGGCTACACTACCGCAATGGCATCAGAGCACTTCTCAGCAGTCTCCTCGTCGAATACACGCACAAGACTACTCTTTTTCGACGGATTGCCTTGCCAGAGAGTAAAGGTGTTTGCGTCGTGGTTCACCATGAGGTACGCGGACGTGAAGAAATATCGGCCTGCCATTCATGAGAAGTTCGCGGACGTTGTTCTTGAAAACTCGAGACTCGTCGACATAAGCTTCTTTATACCCGTTTCGAGCCTTCGAAGCCCACTTCGTTCCGGCGCCGCCGGCTGCGATGATGTCGTTAGCCTTATCGAAGGTACTAGACTCATCCTCCTGGAACATATTTCCCCTGCGAACCTCGCAGACTTGATTGTTCCAGATGATGGATTTGTCGCAGTAGGCCTAGTCATCGTAAACCCAGGTATTGTTCAGCTCACTGACAGTCAGCGCCGTTCTATCCCGGGCCGCGCCTCAACCTACGCCCAAGAAAGCGGAACAATATCTTGCGCTGGAGACCCAATCTACGCAGCAATGCCCTTGATGTAAGAATCCTGCACATCTAGGAGGACCTGGACGTCTTAGGTCGTGAGAACCAAAGGTTCAGCATCACATATCAAGGCGGCTCGCACGGGGGTGAGGAGAAATAATAACCACCACATTTTACGCTCTCATATTGCGAAACAGGAACAAGAGTCGAAGAGGAGCCCAGCCGATAATATGAAGCAAAAAACATGGCATTCCACGGACCTGCTGACTCCGTCCTGGATCTCTTCCCTATGCAACATACGACACAACCAACAACCAACAACTGTGTCAACCAACACCGACCATTTTTAGTGTCGAACTAGGCGCCGAAACACTTGCCAAGGACTGATTTCCACGGTGTCGAAAAGCCAGACGGCTGAGACGACACAGCCGCAACAATGATTCGCTGGCCGATATGCAGTTGGTTGTGAATACAGGGGGCCACGCCGTCTTAGGCCTCCAGGGCTGCCTTTTCCAGCGGCTAACTCACAGCACAGGGTCGTTATTAATATACGTCGTCCCGTCTGTCAGGTCAACTTCATCTTGAGGTGTAAATCTCATCCATCATGGCTCGACCGTCGCGATTTATTCTGGTGACGGGCGCCCTTCTGGCGGCATTTACATTCTGGTATCTGCTGGTACTGCCGGCCCCGAGGGTCAAGTTTGTGCCTAGCTCTTTCGATTGGTCTACCCCCCGGTCATTCTTCCCTCAATCCTCAATTAAGTCACTACCGGCTGGCCGGGCAAAGCAGTTCCCCCGCGTACAAGCAGACGCGAGCAAGTTCAAACACTCACAGACGGCGGAAACTCGGCGGAAGGCAGTGCGCGATGAATTCCTCCGCAGCTATCACTCCTACCAAAAGTTTGCGTGGATGAGGGATGAACTGGAGCCTCTTGCGGCAACGGGCAAGGACAACTTTGGCGGCTGGGCAGCCACCCTGGTCGACTCCCTCGACACGCTCTGGATCATGGGCCTCAAGAAGGAATTCCACGAGGCCGCCCAGGCCGTTGCGTCTCTGGACTGGGGCGACGTCCACGTCGGCGCCGTCAACCTGTTCGAGACGACTATCCGCCACCTCGGCGGCATCCTGGCAGCCTACGACCTCAGCGGCGAGGAAGCGCTGCTCCAAAAGGCCGTTGAGCTGGGCAACATGCTGTACGTTGCCTTTGACACACCAAACCGCCTCCCCGGCTTCTGGCTCAACTTTGCCGATGCCGAGCACGGCAAGCAGGTGGCTGGCGTCCACGACCCGTCTGCGTCGCCGAGCTCGCTATGCATGGAATTCACCCGTCTGTCGCAGCTAACGGGGGATGCCAAGTTCTACGACGCCACGGACCGCGTCACGCAATTCCTGGCGCGGATCCAGAACAAGACCATGCTCCCGGGCATGTGGCCGGTTGCTCTGGACTTTGCGAATGAGCAGGTCAACGACAATACCTTTTCGCTGGGCGCCCTGGCTGATTCGCTGTACGAGTACTTGCCCAAGATGCATGCGTTGCTTGGCGGCTTAGACCCGACTTTTGAGATTATGTATCGCACTTCCATGGACGTCGTGGCTAAGAATCTGCTGTTCCGGCCTATGCTGGCTGATAAGGCAGACGTCTTGTTCGCCGGTGACATTCACTTCAACGAGAATGTTGAGTTTGTCACCGAGAGCCAGCACCTATCGTGTTTCGTTGGAGGCATGTTTGCCCTCGGCGGCCGGCTAATTGACAACAAGGAGCATGTCAACCTCGGAGAAAGACTCGCTCGCGGGTGCGGCTGGGCTTACAGCGCATTTGCGTCAGGCCTCATGCCGGAAATCTTCAACCTGATTCCGTGCCCGACCCTCGACGCGTGCGAGTTCGACGAAGAGCGCTGGAAGCGCGAGGGCGACCAACGACTGACCAAGGGCTTCCGGCACGCACGTGACGCGCGATACCTCCTCCGGCCGGAGGCCATCGAGAGCATCTTCATCATGTACCGCATTACTGGCAACCCAGAATGGCAGGACATGGCGTGGAATATGTTCCAGGCAATCGTTAGGGAGACGACGACTGAACACGCCAATGCGGCAATCGAGGACGTGACGAGGCAAGGTTCAGCAAAGACTGACTCAATGGAGGTGAGTAAACGCTACCGATTCAATGGTGTGCCGTACTGACAGGTTGCAGAGTTTCTGGCTTTCTGAGACACTTAAGTATTTCTACCTTATCTTCTCACCGCCGGACCTGGTCAGTCTGGACGAGTTTGTGCTCAACACCGAAGCACACCCATTCCGAAGGCCAAGGTCATGACATGAGCATCTCGGCTGGCTGAGAATGGAGAGCAGTAATGGAACTACCTTGGAATAATTGAAATCTATCATTGAATGAACCATGACTACTGGACGTCATCGGCGTCAGTTAGATGTATTGTCTACATCTATCCGCCTCGTGGTGCCAGATTCGTAGTACTTGTTCCTGAGCATCCGGTGAAGCTCTAACCTAGGGTCTCGGGTGCCGAGGATATGCAGGGTTAGAATGCTGATCATAGGCTAAAGGTCTGTGCTATGCAGCTTGGGGGATTTTTAGTTAATGCGAGGTTTAATGGTTAAAGAAGCAGCTTGGCCTAAGAAGAAAAGCGAGACTATTGCAGTTACATAGCGTGCCACTTGGATCCCTGAGGCATCAGTTTGGGGTTTCATCGGAGCTGACTTATTTCCAGCTCCTCTGGCCATTGAATAAGTGATTACGTCCAAGCCTCAGGCCAATACCTGCGTGGCTCGACGACAAGAGCAAAATACACGGGCATCTTCACGGTAATCCCGCCAGACCAAGACCCTGCTGGCGGCAAATCCGCTGCCGCTGCAATGCACTACGGAAATGGCATGAGCCAATTAGCAAGGGTCCTTGCAACCTCGTCGTCCTTGTTCGTGCCGCTTGATCCACAGGATCCACGGACCCTGGCGCCGACCTGTCGGTAAAGCGACGACTACGAATTAGCAAACCGCAAACCTCGGCGAGTCGCGACCTCGGTGGCTCGGCGCCAACAGGGACCCTGCGAGCCAGGGGTTAGCGAGACGCCGACTGTCCTGCGTTCCGCATTGGGCCACAGAGAGATGGGCGGATGGACCTCAAACATCGACAGAGCCACCCAAGCAAGAATGCAAGAACGCAAGCATAAACAATCAGGGATCCTCGATCCTCACTGAGCAGGCCTGCTCCCGGAACTTCATGGCTCCTTACCAATACTCACGGCCTTGACCTAGTACGGCCAATGCAATGCACGGGGAGCAGGTATCGCCGATGGACGTCTGGAGTGCAAACATTTCTGCCAAAGTCTTCTACTGAACCGCTGCTAATGACCGCGCGGCAAACCCCAACTCACTCGCCACCGCACACCAAACACTCTTCGATATTCAAGACGCCATCCATATTGGCTTGTGAAACTGCACTTGCGAGCCTCAACTCCATTCCCCCTTCAGGTCTGGTCAGAAAGTCCCTGCATTAGCCTGCCAGGGGTGCGCTGTCTGGTTCTCTCTCGAGTGCCACTCATCGTGTTACCTACGTCTACCTGCATCAACAAAGACAGCTACTCCGAAGCACCATGAAATGACTCGCTCTCCTTGCAAGACGCCGTTCTCTTCCACGTACCACTTGCGGTCCACCTAGCATCCTCGGTGGATACTATCCACCCATGGCCGACGTTTTGTTATGCTGTCCGTGGAAGCATTGAAAGTTGAAACAACGCCCTGGTTGCCATTTTCCCAATCATGTTGGTTGCCGCCTGTGGTCAATCTCCTGGACCCTCGAATTCCCCCGACGGGATCTGTTTCTGGATTCTGATTGGTACCTCGGCGGATACGTCGCTCTCCCCGGAGAGGACAGTGGCTTGTCCTTGATCGGGATGGGTGTTTGGCTGCTGGACACCCAGCACACCGTCTCCAATACCTTACTACGTAGCAGACGAACCCTGGGAAGCTCATCCATCATGGAGCTCTGGGCAACCCACTCAACCTAGCCAAGCAAGTCCGAAAGGGGGAGGGAGCCTACGAAGCTCACTCAAAACCGCTCCCAACCCGGCACCACACGTTCAAGATGGATCTTCGTTTCTCATCCGTACTTTGCTCTTTCTTTCTTGATACCTTTTCCAACGACTTTTTCTAGAGCTTCAAGCTCGTTTCTTTGACGTACCGCACGTCTAGCCACTCCCTTGTGTCACTGTCACTCTCTTCAGTGTTTTTTTCTTATTTTTTGTTACATTCACGAAACCAATTCAATATCATGGCTCCTTCTCTCCGTTCCGTGGGCACAGCCGCTCTGGCCTGTGTTGGCAGTGCTTCCGCGAAGCAATGGTACCTTCATGATACCTATGATGCCACTAACTTTTTTGATAACTTCAACTTCTTCAGCGTATGTCGCATGTCACCTACAGCTGTTTGTGCTGACTAACACTGTAAACCCAGGACGCTGACCCCAACTTGGGTCATGTTGTGTACAAAACCCAGGAGGAGGCTACTGACCTCGGCCTGGCCAAGTGTGACGATGGCGAGGTTTACCTTGGGCCCGACATCACCAACGTTCTCGATGAAGACACTGGACGTCCCAGTGTTCGACTCCACTCCAAGATCGAGTACAACCACGGTCTCTTCATTGCCCGATTCTCTCACCTTCCTGAGAGCAAGTGTGGTGCCTGGCCTGCCTTGTAAGTCTCAAAGAGGCACCCTTTTGCATTCTGACAATCTCCTAACTTTGATAGCTGGACTGTTGGTGAGCCCTGGCCTAACGCGGGCGAAATCGACTTGATCGAGGGTTGGAACCTGGCGTCCAGCAACAAGCCCGCCTTCCACACCGGCGACTCGGACGAGCTTGGCTCCTGCAAGATCGACGGTGAGGGCCAGAGCGCTGTCGTCGACACCGACAACTGCGACAACACTTACCAGAACACCCCCGACCAGTACCTGAACGAGGGCTGCACTGTGGACGACTACGATGCCCCCTATGGCAATTCCGAAGGCGGCGTTTGTAAGTCATGACACCCACCTTAACAGAGGACTACATACTGACAATACCCAGACGCCCTCGAGTGGACCGATTCGTTCATCAAGATCTTCGCCTGGAAGTGGGACAGCGTCCCCGACAACCTGGACTCTGACGAGCCCAGCACTGACTCTTGGGGCACTCCCTCCATGTATCTCAAGAACGACCAGTGCAACATCGATGACCACTTTGTTGACCAGACGCTCATCATCAACATTGCCTTCTGCGGTAACCCCGTCGGCAACGACGACATCTGGAAGCAGGCCTGCAGCGCCAAGACTAGCTACGATACCTGCGCCGAGTACGTCTCTGCTAAGCCTGGTGACTTTGAGAACACCTACTTCAAGATCAAGGACATCCGATACTTCAAGGCCTCCAAGTCCAAGTCCACCGCTTCCGAGTCCGCCTCCGTTAGCAGCACCGCCGCCGTCATCAGCAGCAGCACTGTTCTCAACACCGACGCCACTTCTACCTTTGCCACTCAGACTCTCCGACTCACCAACTCCTCTACCATTGCCACCGGCACCCAGACTGGCGCTGAGACCGGTATCACCGCTGGTACTGAGATGACCACTTCTGTTGTCTACACCACTTCCGTCAGCACCATCACAGCCTGCCCCTCTTCGGTCACTAACTGCCCTGTTGGCTCTGTTGTCACCAAGACCGTTGCTTTGTACACCACTGTCTGCCCTGTGTCTGCCGAGGCCACCGAGACTGGCGGCTCCGGCTCCGGTTCCGGCTCCGACTCTGGCTATGAGACCATCACCGAGACCATCACCAACGTTCACACCATCACCAGCTGTGCCCCTGAGGTCACCAACTGCCCCGTCGGTGCGATCTCTACCGAGTACCTCACCACCACGTACTGCCCCGGCAACGGCGAGGGTACCACCGCTTCCATCACCCCTGGTTCTGGCACTCCCGGCTCCGGCTCCGGCGCCTCTGAGACCGTGATCGAGAGCCAGACCAGCGCCGGCGGCTTTTTCCCTGCCCCTGCCCCTTCTGGAAGCGACAGCACCCCTGCGTCCTACCAGACTCCCGGTGTTGTTTCTACCCCTGATGTCAACCCCAGTGTCCCGGCCTCTACTCCCAGTGCCATCTACGCTCCCAGCTCGGTCGGCGTTCCCAGCTCCGCCTTTACTCCCGTCGTCATCATCGCTACCTCCGTCGCCAGCTTTGTTCCCACCACCGGCTTCGCCCCCGCCTCTACCCCAACCACTACTCCCGCTGCCTCCACCGGCTCGTCCTCCTCCCCCAGCGTCAGCGAAGTGCCGGTCACTGGCAGCGCTGGCAAGATGAGCGCCAGCCTGGCCCTTATCATCGGTGCCGTCGCTGCTATGATGATCTAGAGAGAGAAGCCCTTAGATATCTCTCATATTATTCATTAGACTTGTACATATAATTAATTCTGGATATACATATTCATTCTCACAACACCGTCCCCTATGACACGGCTTGGTGCATAAAATACGACAGACTAAGACTACAGCGAGGTCAAACTGTGACCTCAGGTCGTTTTCTCCTTGAAATGAGTATTTTCTAGCGATGCTAAGCATGTTCGGTCAGATGATTACCTGCAGAGCACGATTATAAAGGTATCCATCGTGTTAGCAAATACTAAGCTGTTCACATAACTCTTATTAGTCCCGCAATATAATGTTCTATCTCTGTCTGACTCTGACCTTTCAAAGCATGAAGACTTGTTGACGTTATTGGGAAATAGCGGCACTGGAGACGCAAGTACTACTGTTGGATAAACGACGGGCTCAAGGCTCAATGTAACATTTTTGCTCTGCTGATCCATAAAGGTGAAACAGCCAGATGAGTGGCTGCCTTCCGAAGCTCGAAGCCCCGAAACTTATAATTGGATGAACATTAATCTAGGGGTATCATTCAATTCCATCCCACATCCTCTATCCCGCAAGTGTGTCCTGAAGCGCTATCACGACAAGCGCGTGCGGATCCATTCAGCCCATTTGCACAGGTCCTCCATGTGCTCTAAGACCTTTCCGAGATCGGCCGTGGTTAGCTCCTTGCCCTTTAATTTCCCGGCCTGGACGTCTCCGTCGCGTGGAATAACGTTCTCATTAGCAACCTCCACGATTCCGTCTTCGAGGACCTTGAGGGTGATGTTGGCGGTCGAGTTCCGGAATGGAAAGACGACCTGTAGATGCGGGATTGGGTGAACCCAAAGAGTGACATCTAGGTTTAGGTATTCTTCCGAGGGAAGGTCTCTCTTGGGCTGCTCGGTTGCGGAGACTGAATCCATGAACTCCGCTAGTTCGTCCTTGGTGGTTGTCGTGCTGGTGGTTGTGCCAGGCGCCAGGGCCTTGCCATCTTGTGTCGCTGATTGCGCTTCCTTCGTCTTCGACCCGAAGCTGTTCTCGAGTAGGGTAGAGATGAAGGCGTACTGCCGAAGCAGAGGCAGCATATCGATAAGTTGTCGAGGATGAGAGAAGGGCATCTCGGAAACAGCCTGAGAATATATCTGCTTGTAGATGAAGAGGGTATTTCGATGTGGCTTGGTTGACGAGTTTCGGTCCTTGTCATATACTCTGACGTCGCGCTGCCGAGTGATGGTCCGCAGCTCGCTAGGATCATGCGGGCTGCCTTGAGAGATAGGGAAGAACAGACCGTCAAACGTTGGGGGATAACCGAAAGTAGGAGGAGGATTAACGTTGGCGAACGTATGCAATCGCATCCAGTCGCCCTGAGGGAGAATGACAGGGGGGTCGAATGCGACGGTGAACATAACCTCAGGCACCCTCGCGGTTGACAGGTCAGGCTGGAGCATCTCCCTGCCGGCGTTTTTGTTTTCCTCTGACGGAGGGAGCACAATATGCTCAGGTTCTTGCCAGTCCAGATCTGGCATCTTTGGGTCGATGGAGGGCTCGGCCTTGACAATATCTTTGGATATCCAGTTCTCAGATACCCTCACAGGAGTATGTCCCATTCCGCCTGTGGGAGCACATCCGATCAGTAGCGACCAGACCTTTTCCTGAGTCTCGGAATAGGCCGTGGTTTTGTCGCTTGACGGGGGAATAAGTCGTAAGGTCTTCCAGTACTGTATGGCTAGCCCTACACGCTCTCTTGAATGCATGATGGGATAACCGTGCCTTGTGCACATGGCCATAATGGAAAGAGCGCGATTTGTCTTGTCGCTCATCCCTGGTTCCTCGCGTAGTTTGGAAATGTCCCACTGGTGCAACCGTTCCAGGCTCTCATAAATTCCAGCCAGAGCCTCATGGCAGTCAAGACCGGGGATTATGCTCAGCTTATCCAAATTCGCTAGCCGCTCCAGGTTGACTGCAAACTTTTCCAAGGTTTTTGTCAGGGGGCTCTGCTTGGGGAGGAGCTGGAGGTCTTGGAGCAAGATTTGACTTGCACGCTCGACGTGCTTGGTGACCGAAGGAGCCGACTCTGGGAAGACTAGCGAGATATTGGTGACAATATTATTATCCAACACTATATCCAACTGGATGGTGGCCGATCCGGCTATGACGAGCGTTCTGGTTTTCCGGCCATTTGTGGCAGTGTGCTCCTCAGAGAGGCAGTCGAGTCCTAAGCGTTGTGCTAGGCGCTCCAAGCCAGCTTCACTGACAAGTCCCTTCTTCTTCTGTGGAAAGTTAGAGAGGTTGGAAATATTATCATGGGCTACGTACGTTCAACATCTCCATGATGGTCTCCAGCCGCTTCAGCTTGTCATCCTCGCTAACAAGGGCACCCAGGCTGCCCAGTCCCGCAACACCGACGTTTTCAAGCCCCATATCGAGACCGCTGCCCATCGCAAGGGCGCCCATGGCCGCCGCGGTGGATGGGCTGTCGAAGTTGAGGGGGCCGTTGGTTTGCTGGGCCATCATGGTCGACGTCGCGGGCGACTTCTTGAACTGCTGGGGCGACGAGCGCGGCCCTCGAGGGGAGAAGACGGCATGGGCGGGGTTGGAGAAGGGCGTCGACACTGGGGGTGTTGCGGCGGCGAATTGCGAGGGAGTACGGCCTTGCTGAGAAGCGGCGTGCTTCATGGCTGTGGGTGTCGCCATTGCGATGTGTGTGGAGGCTGATGGGCGCAGGAGTCAGAGTCGCAGGTTGCGCGAGAGACGAGCGCACAGCGGAGGACGCCCTATGCGATCGTAGACATTCGCGGACGGCAACGGGGGAGTTTCGGCCGAAGAAAATGGTCGAGGTAATGCTGGAAAGAGTTAATTGCAGGAGGTGAGTGGAAGGTTGCTTGAAGTCGAGGTTGTGAAGTCGTTTGAGTTCCAGCCTCGTTCGTGCACGCACGCTGTCAGGTACAAGCTCCAGGCCCCACCAACCCGAGTTTAGCCGCAGCAGCCCAGTTCCTTGTGCCTGGCGCATCTCGAATTCTGACAGAAGCTACGAATACATCAGCCAACGGCAGCTTCCAACGAAACCGACGATTGCGCGATGGCTTCTAACCCGGCATCTACAGCAGGCTCGGCAATCTCGGCCGCAGCGAAAGCTTCAGCCTTTGCCAGGCAGCAAATTGCGCCGCGGTCGATATCCATTAGCGTGTCTCCGCCTCCCGTTAACTTCGCAGAACGCCGCGCCGTCCTTCAGGCCTTGAAGCAGCATGGGGGAGTCGAGTTCTTCAAATCCGTGCCAGTACGTTTGCTTTGCTTGCCGACATGGGAAATATTCCTAACCGTGGGTAACTGTAGGGCCACGACTCCATGTTCATCTCATTGATGAAAGACCGAGAAGCCGTCAGTCGATTGGTCACCACCAGCCCCTTCCGTTATGCCGTATCGATACCCAAGAACGCCCCCGAGACTGCTCTATCTGCCGTATACGGCCGTGATAGCCTCTCAAAGCTGAAACCTGTGACGAAATTGAAGACGGAAGGTACCTTGCGCTCCTCAGAGTCCTCGCAAGAATCACCCGAGAAACAATTCACGATCCAAGTCTGGCCGCATCCAGAATACCGTCACCATATTAGCTCTCGATCCGTCTTACATAGAGCATGGCCTGATATCATTGGGAAGAACGATTCCTTCATTACAAAGATCTTGAAGCAATCACTCCCAAAGACGATGGTCGCAAAAGGTCTCGCCAACTGGGAGCCAGACTTGGGGAAGCAGCGGACATTTGCAGGGTCTAGGAATAAGATGCAGGAGCGAATACAGTTAATCTCAAGTATTCCTGGGAAAATCTTGAAAGCAGCGGCGCTGCGGGAGCAAGTTGCGGAGCAGGCCGACATTTCGGAAAGCGGTGCTGAGCCTCCAACGGCGACTTCGTCTGAGCAAGGGACCGAACCGAGACGTGAATCAAGGTCTAAAGAAAGGGCTGACCAAACGACTGCGCCAAGTACCCCAGTCTAGCATTTGCAACACACCAGGCACAAACCACAAACCTGCAGGCCTCCCGGACCCTCTCAGTCCCCCACACCAGCGATGCCCTCTCTCTGTTGCACCGCCTAACACCGCGTGGTTACATTGGATTGAATCCAACCTTGGCACCCATGTCGCTCGCAAGCGACAGCTGAGAGCGAACGCAGCGCAGCAGGAGCAAATCTGTCTCGGTTGCAATATTGATGAGACAACTGGCCATTTCATCACCGCACCCTTAGCCGTTCCTGATTTCAATTGGATCATGCCAAGGGGGACGTGTGACGTTGTCACCGACTCCAAGTGGCCTCCAGGGCCAAAGCAAGGAACATCGATCAGCGTACCCCGGCTCATTAGTCCCGATTCGACAAAGCCACATCAACTACGTCACCAAATGGCGGCTTTGCGCACTAGCATGGAGATCGCGTTGCAACGCCACGACGCAAATTGGCAACAAACAATTTGGCACGGGTCGTCGGCAAGACAATTCTCTTGATGACGTCTCAGCCAACTCGTCGTCGTAACTGCGGTGGATCTGTGGCGTGCGGACTCGTCTTCTTGGAAATAGGGTGGACGAACCTGCGCCGCATGTACAGCATTCGCACGAATACATATATATCAACAATCACCCGTCTTTATTGGGGAATCTTCCTTTATCCAGTACCCAGCATTCAACCAATACCAACCGTGCAACCCAATCTCGAACAAGGCCGCATTCTGTGCCCTCTCCCTTTACTTCCTCCCTCCACTTAGACCTTGTCAACTAGACAAGACACACCATCACAATGGGCGTTGGACGATTCATCCACCACATCGGCGCGTTCTTGCTGTTCGCAGCAACTGTGCTACTTGTCGTTGTTGACATTACGGCTCCCGTCGTCAACGACATCTCCATCCTCAAGGTTAACTTGGGTAACTCTGCTACGGGTTCCGGCATCACGTTTGGCACGTTTGGTTACTGCGTTCTTGATGTAAACGGACGGTATGTTTTGAAACCCATCACACCTCAAGTCAGCCAGTATACTAATTGGCCTATAGGGACGAATGCTCAAAGTCGCAAATCGGATATAACCCGGCCGATATCATCACTGCTGCTGAGGGTAGCGACGACTTTTCCAATGCCTCTGAGAACACTGCGAAGGCCCTGACGAGGGTCTTGGTGCTGCACCCCGTTGCCACCGGCCTTTGCTTCATCGCTTTCCTTCTGTGCCTCGGTGCCGGCGTTTTGGGATCTTTGGTGGCCTCTCTCGTCTCCTCTTTGGCTTTCATCGTCACCATTGTTGCTCTCGCCTGCGACTTTGTCATGTTTGGCATCGTCAAGCGCAAGGTCAACGGTGCTGACTCCGATAGCAGCGCTCACTGGGGCGTTGCCATTTGGCTCGTCGTTGTCGCAGCTATCTGCACCCTGTTGGGCACCATCGTCATCTTCCTCAGCTGCTGTGCCGGCCGACGTAGCCGCAGCCGTGAGGCGCGCAAGGTGACAACCTACCACGAGTAGACCTTGGCTCGCAGTTATGAATAATTCCGAGACGATACCTATGCTCTGAGAACTATGATTCGAGAGGAGTGGGGCACCACTCATGTTAATGAGCCAGCAAACAATGGCTAGGAAATGAAGTAATTACGGAGGATGACGCCGTCAGCGCTGGGCGTTATGCTTTGTTTTTGGCACACTCTATGATATCCCGCGTGAAGGCATTTCGCCGCACGTCTTCTTTTATGTTGTATATATGAAAATCAAATCAAATCACATCAAATCAAATCATATCAAATCAAATCACATCAAATAATAAGCTTCTCTGCATAAACTATGATTCTAACCCTCTCATTAATCAATCAATCTAGTAATGTTGACACCATCCCAGAGTGGTACGAGGAACGTCTCCAGCCTTGGGTTTGACACGCACAAGTCGTTGAACTCCCTCACCGCAACGACATGTTTCATTCTGTCCTCATCCAGGCTCGCTTCTCCAAGGGCATTGATGTCCGCCACAAGACCCCTTCGGAGAACGTTGTCGGATATGATGAGCGCACCAGGGCGCAACAGCCGACCTGCACTCCTAGGCTGAGACCCCTCGAGGAGCTGCTTGAGATACCCGGGATATCCCGTCTTGTCTGCGTCGATGAAGACGATGTCATACGGCTCACTGGGGCTGAGCTTGGGGAGTCTGTGAGAGGTATGCATCAGATACCAGGATATGATAGAGAGAACCAACGGACTGGGTACTCACGTCTCCGCGGCGGGACCGATGATAATATCAATGTTCTCGATGCCGTTGGCAGCAAAGGCGTCGTTGGCCAGCTTGGCATAGTCGGGCTCGAACTCTAGGCCCGTGACGCGTCCTTCGGGGCCAACAGCGTGAGACCACACCATGGCAGAGTAGCCAACATAGACGCCAATTTCCAAGACTATAGTGCCCGATAGTTAGCATAACGGCTCGGTCATGAGTCGTAGGGACTCACCTCGCTTCGCGCCGATGGACCTGGCTAAGAGGTAGTTCCACTGCGACTGGAAGTTGGAGCTCATGAGCATGGAGTCATCACGGCTCGTTGCAATAGAGGCGTGGAACTCGGTGATGTGCTTGGGCAACGGCGTCGAGTGCTGCGCAGAGTACTCAGTGACACTGCGACCGAGCTCGGGGTTTGCGTACAGCGGGGTCTCGTTTTCCTTCATTTTCAGAGCTGTGAAGTACGGCAAGTGTATAAGAGAAACGTGTTTAAAATGAGGTTATGATTACAGGCTTTGGTTTTTGGTTTTGGCTTCTACAGGCCGGATTGAGTTGGTTTATATGCTCTTGGATTGGCTCGGAGTCCGAGTCGACGTCGTGTCGCAAAGCCTCTCCACCTGCCGACTTCCGGACCACCAATAGCCCGACCTTGCAGCGGTAGGTGGCTCGGAGTTAAAACGGCTTGACAGGCCCGAATACAGACGTGATAAGCTGATGACGACGATGCCACGGAGATGGATGCGGAATTTCGGCGCACGCCAAATGCTGCCCGCAAATCTTACTTGACGCAACTTCGGGCGGGGTTGACACGATCACTGTCGGGTACGAATACTAACTATCACGCGAGCCGAGAACGAGAAGTGCTGCAGCGTCGGTTATTTAAAAACAATTATTAATGACAGAGCAGAGGCGTCTAAGCTATCTAGGTGTTAATACCCCGTGCAGCAACCACTAGATACATCAGATCCACGCTCCAGCCATCCGCAATAGAAGTACTTTTCCAATCCGCCCCGCCAGAGGGACTTCGTAGTGTCGTCCGTGGCTTACAGGAGCATGAAGGTGACTAGGCCGGCAAGGGCGACGCCAACAGCGGACACGGAGTTGCGGCCGGCAGCGGCGGTGGGGACGACCAGGGGCGTCTTCAGGGGCTCCTCCGGCTTGACAGGAACGACGGGAGGAGGAGGAGCCGGAGCGGCAGTAGGGCATGGCTTCGAGGGAGCGACGGGCTTGACGGGCTTGGCAGGCTTGACAGGGACGACAGGAGGAGGGGGAGCCGGAGCGGTAGTAGGGCATGGCTTCGAAGGAGCGACGGGCTTGACGGGCTCGGGCTCCTTGGTGGGCTCGGGCTTGGGCTCGGCGGGGGCGGGAGCAGAGACCACGGGCTTCTCGGGGGTGTAAGTCGGGCCAGCTTCCTCGGCCGAGGACGGGCACGGAGCCGGGGCCGGGGCCGGAACGGGAACCACAATAACGGGCTTGACGGGCTTGACGACGGGCTTGACGACGGGCTTGACCGGGGCAACGGGAGCCTCCTTGCTGGGGCAGGGAGCAGGGACCGGGGCCGGAGGAGCCGGAGGAGGAGGAGCCGGGGCAGCGGTGGTGGTGTCGCAGGGCTTGGACGTTGTGGTCGGGCAAGGCGCCGTGGTCGTGACGACAGCAGGCTTGGAGGCCGAGCCGGGGCAGGCGGTAGTGGTGGCCTTGGCAGTGGAAGAAGCGCACTTAGTGGTAGTAGACGTAGAGCACTTGGTGGTCGACGCGGCCTTGGAGGTCGAGGTTGAGCAGCTGGTGGTGAAGCGCGTCCTAGTCGTCGTCTTGGTCTTGGTCTTGGTGCGGCACTCCTCGCCGTAGCAAGGCTTGGGCACCTTGCAGTGCCAGCAGCCCTGCTGCGCCCACTTGCCCTTGCACTCGTGGTGGCACGACTTGCGCTCGCAGCCGAGGCCGTAGCAGCGGTTCGTGGGGCGGGCGCAGGGGCAAGGACGGCTGTAGTCCTTCTCGCAAGGGCACGGCAGTGGCTTGGGGATGGGCTTGGGCCTGCAGTGGCAAGGCTGGTTGTAGTTCTTCTCGCAAGGGCACGGCAGAGGCTTGGGGACGGGCTTGGGCCTACAGTGGCAAGGTCGGCCGTAGTCCTTCTCGCAAGGACAGGGCAGAGGCTTGGGCTTGGGCTTGTAGCAGTCGTCGCCCTTGCAGGGGTTGGGACGACCGTATGGCTTGGGGCGATAGGAGGGCCAGAGAGGGCGGAGAGGCTTAAGGCGGTCGTGGTGGCCGTCGTGCTTGTAGCCGCCGTGGTGGTGGTGGTAGTGCTTGTCGTTGTGGTAGTGCTTTTCGCAATAGGGGCCCTTGTAGTGCTTCTCGATGCCCTCCTCGTTCCCCTTGTGGATGGAGTCTTTGTTGGAAGACTTGCCGTCACTAGACTTCTCCTGGCCAGACTTCCCCTGGCCAGACTTCTCGTGGGTGGACTCGATGTGGCCGGACGTGCCGTAAGCCGTGCCCTTGCCAGAGCGGGAGCCCTCGACGTTGCTAGACTTGGAGTCACCCTTGTTGGTGTTGGTCTTCTCAGAGGTGTCACCCTTGCCCGACTTCTCCGTCTCGCCGCTGTTCTTGCGAGACTCAGTCACGATGATCTCCTCAGACCCAGACGACTTGCGGTCGCCAGAGGTGGTGTCCTTGCTAGAACCGCCCCGGCCGCTACTACTGGCGTTCTCCCTGTTGGACTGCGAGGACTGCTGGCTGCGGCTGATATCAACGTTGGCGTTGCTTCTCTCCCTGTGGAAGTCAGCGATGCCAGCTTGGGCAATGCCATGGAGGATGGCCAAGACGGCCAAGACGTTGTGACGCATTGCGCAAGTGGAAAAAGAGTCAGAGACCCAAACGATTGACTTCGAGACAAGGGTTCTAGCTCCAGATGAATAGATGAACGAGTGGTCTGAGGATAGCCAAGAAAGCAGGAGACACAAGGTCGAAATGCCTCCCTCTTATAATCCATGGCTTCCGGTCTGAGTTCCCTTTCGTCGTCATCCCAACTCAATTGTTTGCATCTCCTTCGCGCTCAAGTCGTGATGCTGCATCTGTTGACCTTGCTGGAGGGGGAAGTCAATTACGAGAGGAAGGTAACAGAACCGCGTCCTGACCACGGTCTAGACGGTTCCTTTGCTGCATTGAAGCATCAAAAGAGGAGCAGAGACCGTCCACAGACTTCTGTGAGGATCCTCGTAGCATGCCGGGTCTGAACTGTACGCGACATCCACGACGGACATTGCGTTTTCAAAGCAAGACTCCGAAGACAAAACCGTCACGTCTGAGCTAAAACTCCAGACAAATCGTCACGTCTTAGCACCTAAACTCCGTAGACATGGCCGTCGCGTCTAGACACCGAAACTCCACAGATAAAACCATCACGCTTCGAAACTAAAACCCCAAAGACAAAACCGTCGCAGATCGGAAACAACATTCCAAAGCCAAAATATTCGCGTGTTGCCAGGACGAGGGCTTCCGAACGTCGCGGGTTGCAACGGCGGAGAGGGACGAGAGTGTTGAAAAAAACGTTGATGTTGTCTAAATCCAATTGTTGTCTTCGAAGCTACCGCTGAACGACCAAACCTTGCGCCAGAGGCCGCGTAACAGATAATGCTCGCTATTAATATGCACAGTCTGAATCCCGAGTCTGTCTTTTTCTGTACCACCATTCTTTCTCAGCCAAATACAGAAGCCCCCAACGCCCCCCTTACGCCAGTAGAGGATACCAGGATACCAGATAGTTGTCGCACATTTATTCCTCCGGAACGCCGGAGAAGAGGCCGAATCGCATTCGATGGCTCTGTGAATACGTTAGCATGCAAGATCCAACTGAATCTAACTCGAGGAAGGTTGATACTGCAGGAGAAGGAGAAGGAGGAGAAGGAAGAGGTGATGGATAGGAGCGGGTTGGAGACATTGCAGGGGACGCACCCAAGGTAGCTTAGGGATGACAACCGCCAAGACAGCGAGGAAGTTAATGATGAAGTAAGCTAAATCATAGTGGGTGTAGTGGGTGCTGAGGAGGAACAGCATGATAGGGACACTGAGAAGAAACTTCTTGGTGGGTGTGTACTGGGCGCCGTTGTCGATCTGCTCCCACATGTTAAGGTTGTCAAAGGCGCCGCTGTTGAAATCGAACGGGATGCCGCGGACATAGTGAAACATGAGATACGAGGAGAACATGTAGGTCATGTTGGTGAGGGTCCACGAAGTCTCCTGGGAGACACCAGGAATGATGTCGTAGAAGATTTTGGCGCACGCGATTAGGACAATGTGGATAAACCAGGCTCCTGTTTAGAAAGAGATGTCAGCAAGGTAGTCCGTCGGCGCAGGCGGAGGTTTCAAGGGCCAGGTATACCTTTGGCGTTGGTCCAGTTGGCGTTGAGGTTGGGAAGAGAGGCCTGGTCACTGATCTGCTCGAGAGTCTCGGGAGGCTCGTGGTAGACCTGGAGGATGCTGCTAGACCTCCTCCGGCGGGCGCCAGTGTTGCGGTCAGGCATGTTGAGATAGATGCTTCCCCGTCGCGCAGGTTTAGTACCTGCGTCGTAGGAAACGGTGCGTTGGAGCAGGATCGGAGAAGACAGCTTGGCGGTATTGACGGGGTGAGACGCGGAGCGTGGAAGAGTAGGGAGGGGGAGAGAGGGAGGGATCGGCGGAGGATTCGGATTCGCGATGGTCGGCGGCTGATGGTCGATGGCCGACTGGTGAGGGAGATGAGGCGAGAGAGGAGATTAGAGACCGTGAGAGGCGAGTGGTTGAGTAGCTCCCCCTAATGATGTCACGAAGAGCGTCGGGGGATGCAAGGCGGATGCAGGGGAGAGGGAGGCGATGGTGGTAGTATCGATACGAGCCGGATGGGCGGGAAGGCCGCAGAGGCGGCGGGAGATGGACGCGATGGGCGAGAATGAAGAATGAAGGTGAGGGAGATGGAGATGGTCGGAGCGAGTCGTGTGGACGAGTGAAGAGGGGGATGCCGAGCGGAAGATTGAACGACGCCGACGGAGCGAACACCTAAGTTTAGAGCGATGAGCCACGAGCCACGAGCCACTCCCACGGCTACCACACGAGCGAGCAAATGGAAGCGAGGGAAAGCGGACGGGGGACACGCACGAACCAGCAGCAGCGGAACCCGGAAGAAATTCAGGGGACTCTCCAGGGGACTCCAGGGGAGCGCAGCGGGCTCGAGACGGGCTGCGTCAGGGGAGGAGCTGGGCGATATTAGGCCGTAGGGAGCGGTTCGTTCAGTGAGGCCAGTTCGGCCACTTCGGCCAGGGATGGTGGAGGCTAGATTGCTGGAAGAGGGGCTCCAGAGAGTCTAGGGGCTCTAAGAACCTGGGCGGGCAAGGGCTAGCGTTGTTGTGGACTGGGGCAGTGCCAAGCTCCAAAATGACTCCGGGATGCTCGAGTCGAGGCTTCGGGGAAGAAGAGACTGATGGAAAGTCTGAGACACACACGTGCACAGCTGACGACGACGAGGGCGAACGACGACGGGTGACGGGCGAGTTGCGGAGGAGCTGGTCGGCTGGATACGAGTGGTTGGGGTTGGGTGTATTCGTACTTAGGTAGTATTCGTAGTCGGTACGGGGAATCGGTCATGTGCAGGCAGACGGAGACGTAGATGGGCACCGAGCGAAGGGTAAACACAGATATCCTGCAGATGGAAGATCTAAGGGCTGCTCCCAAGGGTTTGGGAAGGGAGACGGCGGGGAGTTGGCAAGAGATATACCCTTTGGGCGGCCCGTACAGAAGATGACACAGATACGAGATGGTAAGATGGAGATAATGGAGATATGGAGAGATTGCGCGGCTCGTGCAACTGTTCTTTGGCTCGACCCCTTCACGCCCCCCTTCGCCGCCTTTTGATCTGGCCATGCCGTAGTTGCCATCGCAGGCACAACTGTCACATCTCGGACGCTGCCAAGTTTCGTCGTGCACACGAGATCTGGCAGCACGTGTGGAAGTGTTAATATCGGCTGACGTCGCATGTCTGTCGGAGCATTGGGCCGGGCCGTGCAGTGCATTGTGCAGCACCCTGTCCACCCTTGGGGGTAGGCTTGCGGCGCGGGCTTGGAGCTCCTGGCACGCTTGGAGTGGCCTCCTGAAGAGGCTGTTGACGCCTTGTTTACAGTGGAGGTCACAGGTTGCAGTGCCACCGAGACGCCTCCTCAGGTTGGCGGGCACGTTGACCCAGGGAGCAGGCCTGGCATTCCTGAACCATTGCTATTATGGGCAGCACGGGAAATTGTTTGCGATGTCCACTCGTCAGGGAGTCCATGGTTAATCCTCGGGATTGGATCCTGCTTGGGATCTTTGCCCGTCCCAGCTGGGACCTCTAAAGGTACACTGCCATCTGATTGGCCGCCTCTGAATTTTCTCCCAAGAGCTCCCAATATCAAGTCGCAGCTCTCATCTCTCTGCTTGAAGCGAACGCAACGCGGTGCATCCCCATCACCAACTCCCTCACCGTCTGACGACTCCCGCTGGCCTAGTCGCCCGCCTAAAAGGGGAAGCTCAATCGGTTCAGGGAATACGCCGCCAATTGCCGCCCCATCCCTTCCGTTCCCTACCTACCTTTTCCCCCATCATCGCGTCAGCACGCACATGTACGAATACGTACGTCGTTCCAGAAAGCACGCTGAGAGAAGACGTGAGCTCGCACAGGGGTCTGGCGCACTTTCGTTTTGCCCGCCAGTTCCTGTGGATGCCTGGTGGTTATCGCACCACATCTCGAGGAGTTCTTGACTGGGGTATTTCCTCATAGCATCATCACCTTCGGTCCTTCTGCTTGCCTCGCCTCTGCCGGCTGGCAGGTTGTGGCGACAAGTCTCGAGGTGAGGCTGAAGCCTTGTGAGCCCGAGGAACAAAGCCCGAGGAATAAACCCTAAGCAACTGAGCCTGAGGAATAAACCCTAATCAACTGAGCCTGAAGAACTGAGTCTAAAGAACTAAGCCTAAGGAGCAGATTCTGAGGAACTCAACTAAGGCCAGACCGACGAGCTGCATGTTTTGGGCGGTTTCTGCTTGAACTGCGCTTGCCTTACGGGTTAGGCACCACGTGAACAGGTAGGGTCTCGACTCTCACTTTCCTTTCACCTTCGGAAAACATGGCACCTCCACAGTTTGATCCGCAGGAGGTGATAGATCTCATCTCCAGCGATTCTGAACCCTCCCCCAACACCAAAAAGAGACCTCTAGAGGACACCCCCGACTCTGACACTTCCCCCAACCACACATCATCTTCCAGTCGCAAAGTCAAGCGTGCAAGAACGAACTTGCCATCAACAGCAGAACCTGAGCCGGTGGGCCAGGACGCTTTGGGCGAGGACGCTTTGGGCGAGGAACCTCTAAGCGCGGAGGAAGGGGAGATTGACGAGGACGAGGTGCCCTCCAGGAACAAATCACCCGCAGCAACCCCCACCGACCAAGTCAAACCGTCGAAGCCAACGGCAGGTTGGAACCCAACCATCAGCAAGACCGTTCTGCGGACTTCGCTCGGTGATCCCGCTGGGGCTTTCGTGCCTGCTGATGCTCCCGTTTTCGAGCAGGATTCGCTTGCCTTCAGGCTTCCTAGCCTCTCTGAGAAGAGGGAGGGCTCTTGGCTGGTCCGCTTCAAGGACTGGGTTCGCGCGTTTCAAAGTGCCAACTCAAAGCTCTCCCATGCCATCACGCCTGCCCTCGCCCAATCCGCCTACGTCCACTATATTGACAACTCGTCCAACTTGAAGCTCAAGAAGCGACGAAGTGCAAAGCAAGCATCCAAGGAAGTTGAGAACACTGGCACTCTAGCGGCTCTCCTGCAGAGTATTCAGCCTACGAATATGTCTCGGCCTGCCCAACCCTCTCAGCCACCAAAGCAACCCGCCACCAAGGGCGATCGCAAGCTAAAGAGCTCACGCGCTTCTAGTGTCAGCGAGAATGGAGTCGTTAGCCGTGCAGAAGATCCAGCCTCAGATAGCGAGGTGGAATACGAACCAACGTTGACTAAGTCTGAAGGAACTGGGGGAGCTGTGCCTAGTTCGAATGGGCGGGCATCGCCCGTGGGCAATGCGGCGCAAGCGAACGGCAACTCGAAGCCTTCGCTGCCTGAGGAACAACAACCTGCGACAGTATCAGCGTCGCAGAACAAGACCATCATGACCAAGAGAAATGTTCCTACAGGCCCTATTGCAGTGGAACAGCAGCGCAGATATTTCCCCTCGGCTAGCGATCCTACACTCATGTGTCTGCTTTGTGGACGTGGAACACATCTGGCAGCCAATTGTTCTACGCTGATCTGTTCCTTCTGCGGTAGCCTCGAACACCCAGACCTCTGCTGTCCGAGTCGCGAGAGGTGCAACAAGTGCCGACAGCTTGGCCACTCGGCTGGTCAGTGTGTTGAGAAGCTCTCACTCACCAAGGGGGAAGGATTGGCGTGCGACATTTGCAACTCACCAGATCACCTTGAGAAGGAGTGTACGCAGGTGTGGCGATCTTTCCACCCGGAGGACGGAACCATCAACAAGGTTGCGTTCATTCCCGCGTTTTGCGCAGTGTGCGGGAGCGACAACCATTTCTGTGCCGACTGCACTCGCCGTCGGGATCCCGTACCAAACCCTACTTGGTCACTGAATAACCGCGATCAGTACTTAGATCCGGATTGTGGTTCGTCGAGCATCGAGGAGACGGGTGGGGGCCAAGAAAACGCCAGAACGACACGAGCCCCCGAGCTCAAGATCCGCGGGCACGCGGCGCGGACGACCAACATCCACTACTCTAGTGACGACTCGGATGTAGATTTCCTAAGTCATAAACCTGTGAAGCAACGGGCGCCACTCGGACAGATTCGGATGGCCAGCAACATCCAGATGCCGCAGAACGCGATGTCTCGAAGTGACAGGCCACCTCGGGGTAACGATGGCCGGGGGCAGCACCGGCTGCCACCACAGCCTCCCCTCCCTCCTGGACCTCCCCCTTCTGGACCGCCATCGCGACAAGGATCGTTTGGGTATCCTCCTCCACCAGGCGTATCGACGTATGGGACACGTCCATCAGCGCCGCCACCATCTTTGCCTGCGAAGCCGCCTGCATCTACGCGAGACTACCGGAATGTCCCTCCACCATCAAACATACAAGGCCCCCGTGGACAATCTTATAGCGGAAACCCGGTTCAAGGACCTCGAGGTAGAGGGGGGCAACGTGGAGGTCGTGGCGGGAGAGGAGGTCGGGGTCGGGGCAGAGGCAGAGGAAAATAAAACTGATCCTAACCTGAACACTATCTACCCTATTGCCCTAATCACTAACCCTAAATACCAATCCTACCTTTTTATTTGAATTATCTTATGCTAGGGGTGAGGTCTTAGGGTGAGGTCACTATCATTGTGAGACTTTAGCTAGGTCCCTGGCAATGCAGTGTGTTGGTGGCTGAAAGTTGCAGCCATCATGGCTGTTTTACTATGTTAGTGGGTGTCCCTGTTTAAGAAGGGCAGTCGAAAGCTACGTGGCGATGTGTAAAAACGAAACGAAGCCACCAGCCAACTGTGTGCCTCCACCGTCTAGAAGCTGCTTGGGTGACATTGCATGCTGGAGGATAGGACTTTTCATGGAGGTTAAGGGTTGAGACAGACAGGACGGGCGCTGCGTCGTTGTCAAGGCAGGCAGATTTGAAGAGTGGAAGGGAGGGTGGGAAATCAGCATGTGGCCTGTTCCGTGTAAGTCAAGAGACTTTAGATATGATGGATGCAACGCTGGGAAGGGAGGCCACACCATCCCTCGGAGGGCTCCGACAGGTGAACTTGTCTGCTGAGCTGGACACTGCGACCTCTACGACGCACACGATTGGGTCGTCGCAGCTGGAATTAGGTCGGATGGATGAGTGGCTGTGGGCTTCAAGACGCTGCGACTACTGTTCTAGATGGACGGGGGCTGAGACCACGCGGGACCCGGCAGGACGGGGCGGATAGCTTAATGCATGTTTCGAGGCGGCAGAAGGGTTTCGAAAACGGGTGGGCTAGGGGAAAGGACGAAGAGTCAGAGATGTGGGTAAATGGATGTGGTTGTGGATGTGGTTGTGGCTGTGGAGAGAGGGAGAGCGGACAGGATAGGATGGATGAAAAGGATGAAGAAGCTTAACGAGAATGCTTGTGTTTAGGGTGAGGGCTTTTCAATTTTCGTGACTGGTCTGCTGGGACGGGCAAGGATGGGGCTTGTGATGGGTTGGGATGTGACGGGGATAGGGATGGGGGATGTATGTGGATGGTTGGTACTGTAGGTTCCGGGTGTTAGTGGAAGGATCATGGATGAGTGGTTGCGGATGGCTGCCCATGCTGGTGAATGGTTGTGGATAGTTGGATGGGTGGGTGGAGACGAGAGACAGAGGTTGTGGCGCGACGTGAGAGAGACACGATGTCGTTCGTCGCGCATTCCGCATTTCGCATTTCGCATGAGGGGATCACCACTAAGAGTATCTCGGCCACATCCCACTGCTGCAGGCCTGTCGTGCTTCAGCCACGCATCGAAGGCATGAACAAAACGGATCTCAACGACCAGGACGTGCTGGCTGCCCCCATCTTTGTTGAGGCTCTCTACACACACACACACACACAGTCACAGTTCTGGTAGCAGTATTCGTATTCTGGGACATGGGATATGGGCAAAAAGGCGGACAATGTGGTTGTGGTTGCTCGGGAGTCATCGCATCGCCAACGCAGACTCCCCACTGGCTGTCGCTGTCGCGCGTCCCTGTCGTCCACGTTGCGCGTCTGTTCGCGTCGTCGCACACGAGCCCCATTGGACCGAGGGCCATCTGCAGCTAGCGAACATGGCGGGACGGAGAGCAAGGGTGCGGGAAGCGCTATCGATAAACAGCCGTGGACGGGACGGTACTTGGGAGGGACTTGCATGGAGGGTTTGTTTTGTTTGCCTGGGTGCCTGGCAGAGAGGGAATCAGGAAAGT
>JABSTB010000511.1:0-12416 GCA_013756995.1 Neonectria neomacrospora | reverse complement strand
GTCTTAGGGAGAGGGACGACGGGCTTGGGACCGGCAGCGGCAGCCGCTCGGCTGGCCCAGGTCATGGGCTTAGGGGGACCGATAGGCTCAGTAGTGGGAGGGGGGGCAGCGGACTTGGCGACGGGTGTTGGGCTGGGGTCCTTAGGCTTCTCAGCCTCGTTGGCATCCTCCTCGGCAAGCTGCTTGGCGGCGGTATCAGGGTCGGCGGGAGCCGCAACCTTAGTCTCCTCAGCCGAGGGTTCGGCGGAGCTGCCATTCACGGCGGCAGGTTCGTTGATAGAAGTAGATACCTCTTCGAGCTTCTCACTGACAACCTCAGGGTCGAGCTCAGCAGCTACCTCCTCGGTCTCCTCCACAGACTCGGCCTCAGGCTCGACAGGAGCAGCGGGTTCGGCGGCCACCTCGGGCTCTTCAACAGTCTCCTCAGCAGCCTCGGCAGACTCGTCGTCGGTCTCCTCGTCGATGTATCGCAGGATGTCGTTCAGGACGAAGTAGCCGGAGGGCTGTTGTGCCAGAACAAAGGTCTGAACAAACTTCTTGGGCTCGCCGGCCTTGTTGGAAGTCTCGCCGATAACTTGGATGACAATGTTGTCAAAGGAAGCTTGGGAGTCGACATTGGAGACGCGGACCTTGCAGTCTTGGAAGTCGAGTGCCTTGATGCGCTCCTGGATAGCCTGAACAGATTCGCGGTTAGCCGGATGGGCCCATAACTGATGGTGAATGGTTCAATATACCTGTCGACCAACCGAAACGTTGGCAACCTCAGCCTCGAGACCGTAGACGAATTGCGAGCGCTTGCCGTAGAAGAGCTGTAGGTCCAGTTAGCAAACAGTGCATGGCATAAAGCGGGGAATGATGGCGCATACGTGGAGCTTCTCGGGGGACTTGCTCAGGGTGGTGTAGTATTGCTCGACAAAGTACCAGCCAACTTCATCCTTGGACAGGTTGTTGTTACCAGCGGTGGTGACGGAAGAGTCGGAGGCAGCGACGAGAGAAACTGTTTGTGGTTGGTCGGGGGAGTCCTTGTACTGGTCCTGGTGGGTGAAGTTACCGTTGGAGGCCATGATGGCTGTGTGGCTCTGCGGAGTCTAGGGCAACGTGGAGGATGAGGGTGGTTGAGGAGCGAAAATTGGAGTGAATGGCGCGAGCGCAGCGGAGAGGGAGAACGGTCGTTGGGGAGTGGACGGATTAAGGGAAAGGACGGGAAGATAGAAGCTCAAGCGTCTCTAGGAGGAAGGGTAAGGGATGAAGAGAGTATGTATTCCGATCGAGGACGACGGGCGGTGCGGCGCGGCGGTGCGGTTGCGATGCGGTGCGGTGCGAGGAGGGCGATGGTGGCGAAGAGGGCAGGCCCGATGACAAAATCGGGGGGACAAAGGCCGGGCTGCAGAACGGGAGGGGCGGCGAGAGATCGGAAGCGTAGGAATCAGATGGAAGTCCTCGTGGCGACAGGCAGGAGGATGATGATGACGATGAAGTAATGGAAGATGAAGATGGGGGAGACGAAGAGAGAGGGAGACGAGACGAGACGAGACGAGACGAGACGGGATGAGGTGAGGCGAGAGAGAGGGAGAGGGGAGAGCGGGCGATTGTTTGCGGTTTGCGAGGGTCTCAGCAACGAGATTGGAGGAGATGGCAGAGGCAGATGGTGTTGGATTGTGACGGTGGTTTGTGCGGCTTGGGAGGTAGACTAAATTACACAGCGAAAAATTAAATACACACCGATTGGGTTTAGTTTGGGAGGCAGACCCTCGCGAGCCTCGTCCGCTCAAAGGCTGCTTTCGGGGCGCCGCGTGCGTGGTCCGTGCGCCGGGTCGCCTTCGAATCCAAGATTCGGCTTTGTTGTACGGAGGAGCATTTCAAAAGTTTAGTCACAAGAAAAAAATCAATGCCATTAGCCCTGGGCTAAATACACTAAGTGCTTTATGTTTATCTATTAGCTAAGGCCTTATAGTGGGCTGAAGGCACTGACTGGCAGGGTGACTTGCCTAACACCCCTAACTCTATAGAGGGCCTAGCGGATAACTTGTATGTTGGGGAACACAGCTTGTATCTTGAGGTATCTGACAAGGATTAAGGGATATGGCGTCTTGCTCCTCCGGAATACCTCTAAACTGTATTTACTTCCTTTGTTCTCCCTCACAACTTCGCCTTCTCCGGCCCCAGTCCAGCTTCGTCCACCAACTTTGCCGCCGCCTGCGCACACCCGTACGAGCATTGATATCCTGCTCCTCCATGCCCGTAGTTGTGCACCACCCAAGTCCCGTCAATCTTCTCCTTTTCTATCCGAGCCCCGCCGTCTCGAACCGGCCGCAGCCCCACGCCGTGTCGAATCACATCTAGATGCTCGATCCCTCGCCCGTTTGTCAACTGCGGGCAAGCCTTTACACACCTCTTCATGATCCTCAGCGCTAGGCTGGGGTCTGGCTGTGACTCCCAATTGTGCTTCTGGTAGCACCCGCCCAGGATCGTGCCTCCGCCTGCCGCCCTGGCCATGATGTACATGGCCTCGTCGGGTCCGTCGTCGGTACCGGAGACGGAGACCATCTCATCCGCCTCGTTCCGAACTACCACGATCTGGCCCCGAGCAGGGTAAACCAGCTCATCGGCAACTCCCCCAAGGCTTCGAGAAGCTAAACCCGTGCAGTTCAAGACCACATCAGCTGCCTGGCCGCTGTGGTGCACACCCCGAGCCGCAGCGTCGGTTATGTGTGAAAACACAGCGCGCTTGAAGATCACGCCGTTTCGAAGGCACTGAGAAACTAGCCAAGGCAAGTATATCGCCGTGTTGATGCAGACAGACGTGAAATGGTGCCCATTGTCGACACCCGCCCCAAGCTCCGCCTTGGGAATTTGCTTATACTGTGAGGACTTGTGAGCTGCAGCTTCACAAACATAACCGCCGTAGGACTCACATCGGGGAATAGAGTCTTCCACCAAGGGTCAGGGGAGAGAAGCTCTGAGAACCACTTTGCTGTATCACTGCCGATGTCCTTCTTCCGGTTGTAGATGTTTGCCTCTGGACGTAGTCAATATCGACCCTCACAAGCGCTGATAAAGGTCATTCTTACTCTGAAAATGAACTCCAGCATCGGGGTGATGCCGCGCCAGCTCTTCCAATGCAAACCACGTGTTCTTGTCCCATTCTGCAGCGTCTGTACCTCCCACGGATACCCTAGGAGTTGTCTAGTCAGTCATGTGGTCTCGCGAGAAGACAGACCAAGTATGGCTTTCTCACGGCATGGAATTGGCCCCTGCCCAAGGCGAAGCGTATTGAATGTCATAGTCCCCTGGCATGTGCTTGGCGGCAACAGTGATTTCATAGCCAGACTTTTTGGACAGCAGCAACGCAGTTGTGAGACCTGCAATGTTAGGAAGGGAACAGTGGTTCCAAAGCAAATCACTCACCTGCCACACCTGCGCTATGTGTAAAGCATCAGCAACGACACCCGACGAAGAGGTTAATCAATTACTTACCCCACTACCACGATTCTCTTCTCAGTCATGACGTCTTTGCTGATGATTGTTTGGTTGAAGTATTGATTGGGTCTTCTTCTCCAGTGGACCTATAGTAGAATAATGTCACGGCTTTGGAAGAAGAACGTTCAGGAGGCAGCAGGCGGCTTTTGATCTTCAGAACCATGCGCCTTATCATGCAGAAGCCACTTCGGCCACCTACGGCCGTCGTACGTTCGGCCCGGGAGCCAGTTTAGCCAAGATAAGCATTGGAGGCAAGCCAATCCATCTGGTGACCAAGGAACCAGTCATATTCGCTGCGTTCCCCTCGTTGAGACGTCAAATTGGTTTCCCGCGGGCAACTCGACCGGGATGCCCCGAACTTCAACCCCGCTTGGAAGCCGCTGTAAGCCGGCTTCTTTTGTGGGGCCGGCGCCGTCGGGATATCACCCCGCACTCCATGTCTTGCTATCGGGGTAGAGAAGAGAAGACGGAAGGAGGGAAGAATTGGACGTTGGTGTTATGGGTGAATCAATGCTAAGCTTGCCTAGGGCTGACTATCTAGTTACTAGCAACTTGGAGTGTAAAATGCAGAGCTTATAGTTATTGACTTCGATCATCTTGAACTGTAACCATTGTATTTAGGTCTGCACTAACGCTATATTCCGAACTGTACAGGTCTAATTAGGTATTGGGTCTTAGTCAAGAGTATCCTCCATGAACCTCCTTGGTACTGAGGGCGACGCCGCTCCTTTTTGCCTGCATCAACTTTGTCAAGGCAATCACTAAGCCCTCAGCCGCCTCCTGAGATGTCTGATGATGGAAGACAAGTCTCCCATTTGGAAACACTGCCAACTTCTGTTCCGCGCAGTAATCGACAAAAGCTGCGGGGGGAATGTCTACCGCCTCCAGGTCCAGCACAACCATGTTTGTCTGCACCGGTAACGCAAACTTGTACCCCAGCTTCTCGATCTTCTCAGCAGTGGCTTTCGTCAGAACGTGAACCTGTGCCAGCCGTGGCAGACTGTAGTCCAAGGCCGCAAGTGCGGCTGCCGCCATCATGCCCGGCTGCCTTGTGCCTCCGCCGAACATCTTTCGGTACCACTTGGTGCGCTCGATGAACGGCTTGCTTCCGAGAATGACGCTACCCATGGGGGCGCCGAGACCCTTGGCAAGGCAGATCGACATGCTGTCAAAGCAGTCTGAATAAGCCTTGAGGTCGACTCCTTCGCCCACAACGCCGTCGAAGACACGGGCGGCGTCTAGGTGCATGGCGATGGGCTTTTGGCCTTCTGGTACTGGGAACGAGTGGACAAACTGCGAGATGGCTTGAGCTTCTGCGAGGGGGAGAATGGTTCCGCTGAGGGTGTTCTCGAGAGCGACTACTCGCGTTGGTGGGAAGTGAACTAGCAGGTAAATTTGGTCAGTATAGCAGGCTAGTTATAGAAATGAGAGGTGCACCCACTGTTGCCATCTGCAATCATGTTGGCCTCGACGTCTGCGAGGGTTAGGTATACGCCGTTCTTGGGGTGTACGGTAGTGACAGATGCCTGAGACATTACTGGCAAAGCACCAGACTCCCAGCAATGCACATGGGCGCGGTAGTCCAGAAGCACCGTGTGTGGCGGCTGGGTAAGGTGGGTGCGCAGGCAAATCTGGTTCCCCTGAGTACCTGAGACGACCCATAACGCAGCCTCTTTGCCGGTGAGCTCCATTGCTCTGGCCTCAAGGGCCTTGACCGAAGGGTCGCCTTCAGTGTCGTAGATATCGTCGTTCACAGAAGCCTCCAGGATGGCCTAGAAGATAGGAATTAGCCAAGCATGGCCTTTTGAGGTTATTGGAAGACGATGTGTATACCTGCATCATTGTTTCGGTTGGTACCGTGACAACGTCCGATCGGAAATCTCGCGAGGCTTTTTCGGTAGAGGCTGTCCATTTCGCCTTGATGCTAGGCGAGAAGATTGTCTCGGTGTTGCTCACTGCGACGGTCATGTTGGAATGCGGAGTTTTGAGGATGTTTGTAAAGTTGATAATGTGAGCGATGAAGGAACTTATCATAGTGTTTCTCGACCCGGTGATGATGGTATATTTATATGGACTATGAGGAAACTACTTGGCTCAATTCGAGGAGAGCTTCCACAGAGTCCGAACCCCGAGAACCGAGCACCCCACGCGGATGAACTGCCGAACTCCCACGAATGTCCTCTCGTCCAACGAGATCGTCAATCTTCGTCCATGGCACGAGAGCTGGACATCGCGATTGATACCCCGTGGGGAAGATACCCGGTGCTTGTGCGTGGAGGTGTATTGTATTGATCGATGTCCGATGCCGATCAGCTACTTGGGACTTTCCCGCGGGAAAGCCTGCCACACCTCCGGTTAGCGCCAAAGGGCCCGAATCCAGTAGATTGTGCTGTATGGAGCATCGTCACTTCGATGTGGCCGATATTCGGAGCCTAGATGAAATGCCGAACTACGGGACCCAGCTTGTAAGGTGGAACAAAGGGGCGAGATCATCCTGGGCCATGAGCGCTTTGCTCTCTGAGTCATTGGTTCGCGGTGCGACCTGGGAATGCTGTTTTATCATCATGGGCGCAATTGGGCAGCATGAGAGCAAATCACCGGTTTCAGAGGCCTTTGAATTAAGTTGGGGCATGATTGGTCCCCTGGATCGAGTCCATGTGTATTTGAAGGTGCATTTGAGGAGCTTGGCTGACCAAAAAAGAAATAGTTGGTTCTGTTCGAACTCAGGAGCAAAAAGCGAAGGATCCCGAAGGATCGAAATATTCATTCGAAGGTCAGAGGACCATTCGAAAAGTATGGATATTGAGCTACTTCACTAAAAATTGGTCCAGTTATTTTAATCTATATTCCTAGCATGCTGACAAACTTTTTTAGCCGCCAGTACTCGTGACCGTCCATTGAGAACATTTACTGGCATAGTAGTATAGCATCTTACACAAATTCTCGGGTTCCGATGTAAATGTCAGGGTCGTCATTGATTGATTCCACATCCTCAGGCATTAGTCTTTATGAAACCAGGTGCGACAGTGGTCTCTACCCCACGAGATTAATCTTCTGGTTTATACGCCAGATGTACGTACTGTATATGTATATCAGGAACAGTTACAGATGGTATGACGATGGAAATACTTGGACTCGCCTTGTTGCCCGTTTCCACTTTGCTCTCCCCGTCTAATACATCACTGGTCGACGTGTCCATGATAAAACTCACATAACTTACACGTAAAAGGGCAAACAGAGCGACTTGTCAAGATGCCATGCTTGAAGAAGGCCTCATTTGATCCCACATCTGATGCAAATAACTTGGCGAGGTCGATATGATACCATTGGTACCTATCTGGGCACCAAGGAAACAAACAACAGGGTCCTCTGCTCTGATCTCGGTGAGCTTCCGCTTTTCGGTGAGCGCACCACCCACCGAGCGCAGACTGCGGGGTCCCACCGCCCACCCGAATTTTTTTGGTCCGGCCTCGAAATTTTTCCACAATCTTATCAGTCAAGTTCGTGCAGTGTAGCGGCGACCGCAACCTCGTCTTTTTCCATCCTACCTACTTTCCCTCCTCCCAACGCCGCTCAATTCCTCGCCCCTTCGCGCCGTCTGTTGAATTCCTTCCTTGTCCCGGGCAAGAGAAGTTTTTACAGGGCACTTTTCTGCTGCGTCGCAAGAACGAATCGCACACCCGTCGTCGTCGTCGCAAATCCGCCAAGATGCCCAAGTCAAGACGCAACAAGGTCGTCCACATGACGCAGGTCTCCAAGAAGACCCGCGAGGACAAGGACAAGCTCTTTCAGAACATCCGCGATGCCGTTCCTGAGTATCAGCACTGCTTCGTCTTCAGCGTCGACAACATGCGCAACAGCCACCTCAAAGACGTGAGGCGTGAGCTTTCCGACTGCCGGTATGCTCTCTGTTCCTCCCCCACTCCGGCCTTGTCTGGCTGGTCTTCAAAGAGACTCTCTCGTGAGAAACTAACCGCCAATGCTGTAGACTCTTCTTCGGCAAGACCAAGCTCATGGCCAAGGCCCTCGGCCAGACCCCCGCCGAGGCCATCGCTCCGGGCATCGAGACCCTCACCCGCCACATCACCGGCGACGTCGGCCTGATCCTGACCAACCGCCCCGTCGACTTCATCCTCACCTACTTTGATAACCTTTCCCCGGTCGACTTCGCTCGCGCCGGCGTTCCAGCCTCCCGCAAATTCTCCATCCCCACCGGCGTCGTATACGCCACCGCCGGCGAGGTCGCCATCGAGAATGACGTGCCCCTCGAGCACTCCATCGAGCCCGAGCTGCGCCGCCTCGGCGTTCCCGTCCGTATGGTCAAGGGCCGCGTCGTTCTCGGTGACGAGGCCGGCCAGGGCGAGGAGTACGTCGTCTGCAAGGAAGGCGATATTCTGGACTCGCGACAGACGAGGTTGCTCAAGCTGTTCGGCATGTGCATGAGCGAGTTCAAGGTCAAGTTGGAGGCGTAAGTTTCCTACTTTCTTTGCCGGGGTTTTCGATACACGCAAACTAACTACTCCCAGATACTGGAGCTCAGCTACCTCAGAGGTGATCGAGGTCAACACTGACGCCATGGCTGGCGTTGACGAGAATTGATGAACCCCCAAGGGCCGGCAAAAATGGTGCTAGAGATTTTGGTTTGACAATCTGTTGATATGACTGATACCAGCATGGAATTTTATGGGATCTCGGCGTTGAGGGCCATGGGATACGGAGGGCATCATGTTGACTAGACACGCCCCCGGATGACATATAAAAACACAAGATACAATCAACAAAAACATGAACTTTCAGACTCATATTTTCTCTGGCTGAGCCTAAAGTCGCTCTTGTGACACAGAAAACTCCTAAGTAATACATAGATTCTCCAATCCTAGGAAAATCCAGGGCCGAGTCGGGGGGGCGGCTTCGTGGTCAGCAGGTCACGAAGTCCTTACCTCTGACCTTACCTCGAGTATCGCAGCTATTGTGTGCATGCTACGTTCAATTCGATGTCTACCCTCCCCTTCGTTCCCGCCCTCCCGAGTCCAATTAGAATACATAGAGAAATGTTTTTACCTTCCGCCTTGATCCGTTCCAGAAACACTTGGCTCTTGCTGCAATCGGTTATCCACGAAAGCTAAGGGTAGGTTTCGCACTCGCCCATCGATCAGGGGACAACAAACTAGGCCAGTATAACTAGGCCGTGGTGTGGTGGGTGGCTGGAAGATGCCAAAGGCGTTTTGGTGGGAGTGGTTGAAATAGTCATGCGCATAGAGTCGGTAATAAGGGAAGCGAATCAGTGACAGGTGACAGAGTCGACAACCCACCAGAAGCCTAGTGGGCGTAACTCAGTATCGGCGCAACTTCCGGGGATCCTCGTAGCCGCCGCCGTCGTAGCCGCGTTTTCGGCCGGCATCGTCGTCTCGGGGTGGTCGGTCGTAGTCGCGGTCGCGATGTCCACCTTCTCTTCGGCTGCTGATGGGTTCCATATTGCTGCCTGTACGGCGGTTTTCACGATCTCCGAATCGGCCGCCATCACGGTGGCCGCCGCCGTGTCTGTCGTCATATGAGCGGCCGCCTCGAGAATCATACCCACCAGGGCCTCGGTCGCCGCGGTCGCCACGGTCGCCACGGTCGCCACGGTCGCCTCCACGGTCACTTCTGTCTCCGCGATCACCACCACGGTCTCCGCCGCGATCTCCACGATCTCCGCCGTAGCCGTTTCTTCGTTCAAATCCGCCAGGGCCAGATGGGGCTCCGCTGGGGGCTCCATAGCCGGGGTTTCGATCACCACCTCGAGGTCCGTCGAAGCCGCCGCGGAAGCCACCACCACGGCCACCAAAGCCTCCTCGGAATCCGCCTCGGCCACGTCCGCCGTCGAAGCCGCCTCGGAAGCCACCTCCGCCACGGAAGCCGCCGGGGCCTCCAGGGCCCATAGGGCGCGAAGGCATCGACCGGGTATACCCACGGCCACCGAGGCCACCGCCCAATCGCCGAGGTTTCCAACCCTTGACGGTTCTACCCCGTTCGACGTCTACCTTGATCCGTCGATCCTTGATGCGAATTCCATCGCAAGAATCCAGAGCCGCTACTCATGATTGCGCCAGATGGCGCAGTTGTCAGTAAGTCTTACCATAAAACACCTTTCGCGTTGAGCGGGTTGACAAAAGAAAAACAAGAAGCTGAGACGGGCAAGCTTGAGGGCCCTTTTAATGTCTCGCAGTATACTTCTGGAGAAGGGCAAGCCTGAGGGCCACTTCTCCTAAGATACATCCAGGGGGAAAAAGTATGGCCGGCGGAAGGGGAGGGGGGATGTTTTTACCTCTCATGTCCTTCTCGCGCTCAAACACGACAAAGGCATATCCTCTGTGGGGCTTCTTCTTCTTGTTGGGTCTCTCATTGGCATGGGTATCGGTAATGATACGGATCTGTGTTGAGTTAGCCAATGGTCAAATAATCGCGGGAGGCGCTTCTGCATACGCGCTCGATGGGGCCGAATCGACCAAACTCCTTCTCCAGGTCCCGCTCGTCGGCATCATAACTGAGACGTGCTACTATAAGCGTCTTGAAGGCGTCGCCACGGACATTGGGATCCTCGTTGGGCTTGTCTACACGCATGGTTAGCGACTGCGCCGCAGCCGCAAGGCTGAGCTTTTCCTCACAAGTAGTTGGCCCTTCAGTAAGGAGCCTCTCCACAGCCTCCTTCTTCTCGCGGATCTTGCGGTCGCGAGCCTGCAGCCAGCTCTCGGTCGGCTTGTAGTCATCGGTCTCCTTGTACTTCTGCAGCTCGGGAAGGAAGGCCGCGACTCCAGAGACGGGCGCGGTTTTGCGATTCTGAGGCGCATGGTCCGGGGGCTCGACCCAGCGCAGGGGTGGTCGCGCTGCGAAGAGCGCGAGCAAGTTCGGGGGAAGCTTGTCTGTCATCTCGCGAGGTCGGACGCGTGCGCGGTAGCGAAAGCGAAAAGGATCGGAAGGAAAGGAGTGGAATGAAGATGGGCGCAGAAGCCGCCGGAATTATTGATGACGGACGAGACGTATGGCGAGGGCGAGCTCCAGGCTGTCGCGCGGTCGTGAAATTATCCAGACGATGGGCGTGGCTTTTGGCCGGTATTCTGCCGATGCGCTAGGCCCACTTTGGACATAACTGCACGGGAGCTGATTTTAAGCATGGCTTCGGCGGTACCGCTCCAAAACTTCACCTACTTGACGTCGGATCATGAGGATATCGATTGACACGGCCAGACAAAAATGACGATCAAGGCGATAAGGGCCGTAGCAACCGGCAAGGTGAGTCTATAGCTGGGTCATACTCCAACTCCGCGAGACTAACGTGTTCCAGAATGGCGTCGGCTCATTCATCCTGCAATGCAAGAAGTTGGATTTCCACTACTGCGACTGGGCTGGAAGTTCCAAGGGCATGAAGTAGGTCGCCGCCGGCAGAAGGATCCTTTGAAACGTGTGCTAACCGTGCTGCAGCGGCTTCATCAAGTCCCTCCTCCCCAAATTCGCGACCGCCAACCCCCAGGTCGAGTTCGCCATCTCGCCCCGACCCGGCAAGCACCCCGTCATTATCGGACACTACATCAACGGCCGAACGAAGCCTATCTGTGTGCGGAACCTGTCGCCCTACGAGATCCTGAAGAAGGCAGAGCTGCTTCGCGATGCCAATGGAGAGAAGTTGAAGAATCACAACCGGGCGGTGACGAGCAGCCGACCCAGTGTGCGTGGCATCTGGTCACCGTACCACGGCAAGGGAATGGTCGTATAGAGCGGCCGGGCGGCTCGGGATCCGTGTACGTATATATGTATCAACTTTTGGGAGGGCGTCATACAGCATTGGGTTGCGAAGAGACTGTACAATTTATAGTCATGAACCTCAAAACTACACTACTATACCACCAGCCAGATAGATCTGGTACAATCCGATTGCTACATTCACCGGCTCAGGGTTGAGATTGACTGTGGGTATAATACTTGTTCTTTTTTCATTCATCATCTGTCTACTTTTTGGGGGAGTTGGGTCCTCGACTCAAAGACAGGTTATCCTAACTAGTTTTCTCTTCCCTTTTTGAGATCTAGTTACCGTTCTACTTCTTGGCGTTGATGATGTCGACGACTAAACAATGATTAGTATTAATTGCAAGAAATGGAAAAGGTGAACGGGGAGGTCATCAAAGGGCGCAAAAGAGATGGGAGAAATGGGAAGCACGTACAAGCAGGCTTGAGGGAGGCACCGCCGACGAGGAAACCGTCAATGTCGGGCTGAGTGCTGAGCTCTTTGCAGTTCTTCTCGCTGACGCTGCCGCCGTAGAGAATGCGGGTCTCGTCAGCGACCTGGGAGCTGATGCTGCGGAGAAGGTCACGGATGGCCTTGTGGACCTCCTGGGCCTGCTCGGTGGTGGCAACCTTGCCAGTGCCAATGGCCCAGATGGGCTCGTAGGCAATGACAATCTTGCTCCAGTCGGAGATCTGGGACTTTAGGGACTCGATCTGGGCGGAGACGACCTCGATGGTCTTGCCAGCCTCGCGGTCCTCGAGGGACTCGCCGCAGCACCAGATGACGTTAAGGCCGTTCTCGGTGGCGTACTTGGTCTTGGAGGAGACGACGTCGTCAGACTCGCCGAGGATGGTGCGGCGCTCAGAGTGGCCGAGAATGGCCCACTTGATGTTGCTATCCTTGAGCTGGGCGACGGAGATCTCGCCAGTGAAGGCACCGTTGGGCTTGTCAAAGACGTTTTGGGCAGCGACCTCGATGTCGGAGCGGACAGTCTCGCGGACGAGGGAGAGGTAGAGGGCGGGGGGAGAGATAACGACCTCTAGAGATGGATGTTAGCTGGGTTGGAAAGCAAGCATGACGTATGTGTCGAGGTTGGAGTAGGATCGTTGCGTGAGGCGATCGTCGTCCCGGTCTCGGTGAGACGAGATGGCAGGGTTCTGAGGAGGGGGAGGGG
>JABSTB010000510.1:0-10292 GCA_013756995.1 Neonectria neomacrospora | reverse complement strand
ATTAGTCAGTGGGCGCGCCCAGTCGCTCAAGGATAAATAGGCGCCCGGGTGCCCACCTATCAGTCGCCGGCCTCGGGATGTTTGAGTTCTTTTCTTCGCACTTGAAATGATGACAATCAAACAACTCCGCAAACCTACGTAGCTGCAGTAGGTACATCAAGTTAAGGAAATCTGCAAATCTGGAGTTATCAGCCGAAAAGGGTTGCCAGGAGCCTGGAACTCCGATCATCTCTACGCTGCCGAAGACCTACACTCATAACCGATTGCTCACTGCCCACCCCTCAGGGGGCCCCCGTCTGTGAATTGATAGGGTCATAGGGGAGTATCTATTGGCAGCTTATCTGAAGACTCGACATGCCTTTCTCGTTTGTCAACTATGAGGGTCCGAAGCTTCCGCAGGATCCGGGTGTGCGAAAGCTCATTCGACGCCAAGCTATGAGAGATGTCGCGGTAGATAGGAGAATACGCGGCGGTTACGGACAATCTAATCTCAGGCAATACCCAGTTTTCTTGGATAGCGATAATACTGAGGACGCTTCGTCACTCCCCGGAGACAACTTATCGGATAATCAGCTCCAATGTGTATCGGACAACATTGCGTCAGACCGAAAAGGGACCAGAAGTTCCAAGCGAAAAACACTACGCCCAGCATCCTCTCGTCCTCTACTTGTTTCAATAGCGTACCCTGATTGCGCGACAACTGAGAAGTTTGCTCTCCTGTTGAATCTTATACCGTTGACAGGGCTGCGCCTTGGCATCGCCAAGTTTTCATCTCTGAAATCTGATCTGGTCCGCTCCGGGGATCCCCTTTCCGTTTCGAACCTAGGAAATCCCAAGTTGGCATATTTTATTACAAGCCGGTATGGAGATGTGCCGGCCTTGCGATATGCCACCGACTGCGTTGTTGCAAAGTTGCGACAAGTATTGCGCTCCCGAGGCGGCCCATTCCTCGATGGAAATGACACAATTCTATTGCATTACACCAAGGCGTTAAGGGCTCTGCAGGCGGCTTTGGAGGACGAAACACAGAGAATGGCCGAGGAGACGCTGTGCGCAACGGAACTTTTGGCTGTTTTCGAGGTACGAACTCGCCTTTGATGGCCGCAAGCTGTTATATGCCTGTGACTGACTCTTGCAGTTGCTCGATGAAAACATACAATCCCACTCGTGGATGCACCATGCCGGTGGTGCTGCCCAGTTGATACAAGTCCGAGGTGCCCATAGATTCAACACTGAGTCTGAAATGGCACTCTTCATGGCTCATATTGGACCAACTGTAAGCGACCAAAAGTCTTCGTGTATATCGTCCTCGGGAGTCACCCCCTCGTGCTAATAGCTTGCTACAGGTAATGGACGCTTTTCTGAACAACAAATCATGCTTCCTGGCGGAAGAAGGGTGGAAGAAGCTCATGCGCTCTGTCATCCGCAGCGATGCTTCATTTATCCAGTTGCAAGATCTTGCCCTCGCTAGCTGGAGCCATATTATTACCGGGCCAGAGAAGTTCAAAGAGGTAACAGACACCATCTCATCACCTACGCCACCTCCTCAGGTTGTAATCGACGCCATTATACAGTACCTGCTGGAGGACCGAGAGAGTCTGTTGGACTGGATGGAAAGGGCACAAATGCTTCCAGACCTGCGAGATGGGGACTTTGAGGTCGACGAATATGGCATCATGTTCCCACGGCTGACGTTTGAGAAGGGTAATTCCAACCCTAACCGCGTTACTCAGCTCGCACTATGGGGAACGAATATCATGTGCCGCATCCTCAAGACGCGCCTCCTAGTCGCCATGGCCCCGGCTCGGTTTCGTTCTCTCGAGATTGAATGCCAATACCTGGCAAGTAAAGTCATGAGCCTGGGTCAGATAGCGACCGAGGACAATGGCGAAGGGCTCCTTCAAACCTCTTTCATTTCACAAAGCACCTGGATTGCAAAAGGTGTACTCGAAACAAAGGACATCTGGAGCGAGGAGCAAGACAATGGTGAGGGTATGATTGAGAGGTGGAAATTTGAAGCTTGGTGTAGGGCTATCGGAAGAAAACTCCCTTGTAGTAAATAGGTGTAACAAGGTACTGGTATTCCACCTCAGGGATGGCTCTCATCCTCTTCAAACCACCCATCAGGATCTTCCTGAGGATATTCCTCTCCGCCTTTCAAGAGGTCTGTCACGCCAACGATGGCGTTTTCCATCCAGAATTGCGTCCCGTTTGGCTTAGCCAAAGTCTCACCAAGTTTGCCGTCTGCGTGGTGAACCAAGCATTGCTCATCCAATGTTCCCAGAAATACGTCCACTGTGCGATCATCGTCTCCAGACCTCCAGATTAAGGAAGTGCCACAGCGTCGGCAAAATCCTCGGAAACGTCGAGGAGATGATTCGCTCTCCCGCCTCTGTACCAACCCTATTTGTCCCGCCTTCGCCTACTATATAATATTCCCCTATAGGCCCCAACTCCCCTATCGTTCCAGACGGCCGGGCAGGAACTGTGCCAAGCTCCGTCAGTGGAGAGTCTGTGGTGCAACAACCATACCATTTGCGCGAGCCCCTTCTGCGTTCACCACCGAGGTACGACTCGTCACAAGCCATATATAGAAAATATATTGCCGCGAGAAGCAAGTGGTACGCGGCGCAGCTTACCCGCAACATCAAGACCAACCAGCAACATTGTAGGGCGGTTAACGCCATCATATGCGCAACAGGCTTCGATAGCTCCTTCGCCAAGCGCTTCCACATCTACGGTGTTGGCGGACTAGATCTGGCCTCCAAGTGGCAGGAGTATCCCGACACGTACATCAGTCTGAGCACTTGAGGAGCGCCAAACTTGTTCATCGCCCACGGACCGAACTCGGATCTTGGAGTAGGCTCTCTAAGCATTGTCCTCGAGCGTACATGCGACTACGTCTGCAACGTCGTCGCAAAGATGCAGAAGGACCGCATCGCCACCATTCAGCCAACGCAAGAGGCATGCAATATCTTTGTCGACTACTGCAAGGGGTACTTTGAGAAGACGGTCTTCACGTTGCCTTGCCGGCCTTGGTACAAGCGTGGAACTACTGATGGCCCTGTATCGGCCTTATGACCTGGATCTGCGCTTCACTATGTCAAGACGCTGGAGAAGCCTCGATTTGAGGACTACGAGTTCACGTATGTGGGCGGAAACAAGGCGGCATGGCTTGGCAACGGGTTTATGGTTTATGAGCGGGATGATGTCGTGGACAAGAGTATCTCGGCCCGGAAAACATCGACTATCCATCGTTGGCTGTGGCATTAGGATAAAGATAAGTAGAATCCAAGGTGCATCACTAGATAGTGTCAGAAAAGAGCTTGTTCCAAACAGTTAAGAATAATTTGAGTAAATATTATCTTGTCCCTTGATTCCAAATTACCATCGCTTATTAACCCATTCAATGCAGTGAATTATCAATCGACTCGAATAAGGAGAGGCCCCGTCTTAAGCGCCTTCTTCATTGGGGGAAAAACGAAATACTTTTATCAACCCGTAAAGTAAATCGTAAATACCTACACATTACTCTGGCATATTACACTTTATTAGGGTAGAAGTATGATGTAACATACATGATAAGCATGCGGATCAAATAAGCATGTGGATCAAAAATCCCTCAATCTCTCCTCTTTCCATCTGATTAATTATTTCTCAATCACAAAACATGTCACAATTAAATAAAGAGGGAAATGTCCTTCTTGCTCTTCAAGCCCTTCAAAATAACCCAAAATTAAGCCTCCGACGAGCCGCAAAGATCTATAAAGTTACCTACACGATACTATAGCGCCGACATAATGGCATTCTTTCTCGAAGTGATTGGATTCCTAAATCACGCAAACTATCTGATCTAGAGGAGCAGATTATTGTTCAGTATATTCTCGACCTAGATTCGCGAGGGTTTCCTCCGCGGCTTCGTGGTGTGGAAGAAATAGCCAACTGACTACTCGCCGACCGCGACGCATTGCCTATTGGCAAGCGCTGGGCTTCTAACTTCATCAAGCAACACCTAGAGCTCAAGACGCATTTTAATCATAAATACAATTATTAGAGAGCTAAATGTGAGGATCCAGCCCTTATTTGTAAATAGTTCTTACTTATAGAGAACATAATCGCGAAATATGGTATCTAACTAGCTAATATCTACAACTTCAATGAGACTAGTTTTATAATGGGCCTGATTGTAAGTAGAATGGTTATTACAAGTGCAGAAAGATATAGAAGGCCAAAATCAGTCCAGCCTAGAAATCAGGAATAGGTTATAGTCATCTAGGCTATTAATATAGAAGGCTGGCCGATCCCGCCGTTCATCGTGGTTGCAGGCTAATATCACCTCTCCAACTGGTACCAAGATAGCAACCTCCTAGGCAATTAGGCTATCGCCACAACTAAAAATAGCTAGACTGATAACAAGATAGGTCTTAAGTGGATTAAGCACTTTAATTAGTATATAAAGACCTGATTAAATGGTCGCTATCGTCTTTTAATCCTCGATAGGCATGAAAGCCACTACTTAGCTGACTTTAAGATATATTATAAGGAGAATAATATTATCATGCTTTATATACCACCTTATTTATCTCATCTACTTTAGCCTCTTGATATTAGGTGCTTTAGACCGCTCAAAACGGCCTATAGCTGAGAAATAGAGTATTTAATTAGATGCTCTATAACCTACATTTTAAAGACCGAGTTCTTCCCGGCTTTTTACTCTGCCTTTTAAGCTACAATAATAAAAGGCAATATATAGGGAGGTTTTAGAGGAGCTGGGCTTATTCCTCTTGACCTAGAAAATGTGCTTTTAAAGCTTGATGTGTAGCTACGGACTCTAATACCTATCGAGGAGGAGGCTAGCCTTCCTGACCCTTGGGTGTTGAAGACGCTAAAGACCGTTCTTGAGGCTAGCTCTCAGTCTGAATACCTTAAAAGATGAGTTAGAAGATATTAGAGTAGCTCTCTAGTATCTATTTTAGAGGCTATTGAATCACTTTTTAAGGGAATAAAGGCAATGATGCATTAGATAGTATTATTAAAGTCTAAGAACCAGATCCTTTAACAGGTGAATAAGACCCTTAGTAGACGGCGCAGAGTATAAAGAACGTGCTTGTGTAATGGAGGGAAGATGACTGTAGATGAGGGAAGGGATATAATTGATCAGAAGGATGTTGATGCGCAGGTAGTGGCTGAATCATCGAGAAGTCGAGGTCGAGGAGGATTGGCGCGACTGAAGGAAAGGCATTGTGGAAAGTGCGGCAAGACGGGCTATAATGTAAGAAGATGTCAGGTCACTACTGAGACATCTGTAGAAAAGCATAGCAATTGATTTCAATTAATTAGATGCTTTATTGTGTTTTTATCTTAGTTCTTATATTAAGGGTTGAGAAAAGTGATCTGTATGCTTGTTTGATCCGTATGCTTATCATGTACGTTATCAGAACAGACGCTTGAGTCTTTACATGCAAAGAGTTCATTGAGTCGATGTCGAGTTCTTATTGAGCATGTCATCTGTAATAACGGTTTCCCATGAATTGGGAAAAGAAGATAAAACAAAAATCGTAATTTACCAATGGGTACGGTTTTCCAGAGCAGAATTAGTTACCGTACAACAGGAACCGCAGCGGGCGGAGCCCCGAGGGCCCTCATCGGCTCTCCGCCCGCAACCGTCATTGAGCTTCAACTGAGGGGTAAAGACATCGGAATTCGGAATCGTTACCAAGCCATTAGTAATGTGTTTACTTACATAGATGAAAGGTTCGTCTACTTGCCGATCCTCTATAGTCCGTAGATACATCGTCTTCATTGAGGCAATCTCAACTCACAAGTTTGTATACTGCCCAATTTCTCCGCCATGTCCAGCGACACCCCCATCCCATCAACGCAAACAGCCGTCGTTGTCAAGATCACCGGAAAAGAATGGAAAATAGACATCGACCGTTCTTATCCCGTGCCGAGGCTCAAGCCAGGCCAAGCCCTCGTTCGCCTATCGTACACGGGCGTCTACCACTCGGACCTCTCCGGCATTAACAGCGGGTGGAACCGATAGATGGCCTGCGATGTGCCCGGCCACGAAGGAGTTGGCAAGATTCTAGCATACCATGCTGATACCGATCTGTCCAAGGCCCCCGCGCTGGGCACAAGGGTGGGCATTCCACTGATCCGAAGCCCTTGCGGAGTCTGTGCGGTTTGTGAGTTGGTCGACGGCGAGGTGAAGCCAGACGTGGTTATACATCAGCCAGAAGACATTGTGAAGATCTATCAGCGAATGGAGCAGAATCAGGTTATCGGCCGAGCCGTCTTAGATTTCGGTCCTAGATAATTCCATAGTTTTACACAACCTACAATAAACAAGTTGCCCTTTGCAACAATATCTTCGAAGGACATTTTTTCTGGACAATACCTAACTACTCCATCATCTACGCACCAATTTCTGACTGATCCAACGATAGTGTCATTTGCGAAGTGAAGTACGGATCATAATGCAGCTCGTAACTACCTCGGGATTTTTGCGACCTCAACAAACACGGTATGATGCGGTATGATTAGCCTTGAATGACGAGATAGTGAATATTTGATAAATTAGTAATGCCCTCGCAGTCAAGAGCATCACTTCCCATCTACTCATATGAACTATCCACGGCTTCCACGAGGCCCATCAGCTTAATAAGAACGCACTGTGGCGTTGCGTGACAGCTTGCGAAACTTCTTGCCATAGAAGTAAAAGAAAACACCCCCCAAAATAGCAGGTCCAATGATGAGGGCGAATTCCGTCATCAGAAGCGGGATGAAGCCATCCGCTTTACCCTAGTCAGTCACATAGTAGCCCATACCAAACTGCGAGTTGTGTTAGCACAAGACTAGTCAATAAGCAGATATTGAGGTTCTTACTCCAAAGCAGTTCTTAAGCACCGTCGCAATAACCATAATCTGTCCAGAAACCGGCTTATAGCAGTCAACCGCGTACTGGGATGAAAGGTTAGCCATTGTATCAGAGATAGATCTCGCGGGCTTTGGGACCATACCGTGTGCTAATCGTCGAAAGGCTGACCGTCATCAACCCAATGCCGCTGAATCCAACAACAATTGCTTGCCAAGGTCAAGAGACTGCTGGCGGGGAAAGCAAGCATCTACGAGCCGAAGATGATGATGGGATGCTGAAGCAGGACAAACGGAGTGATGGCATGAAGCGAGATTTTGGCAATCGGGTCCTTGTCGCTGGGCTGGAGAATTTTGAACTGATACTTGGCGGGCCGACCCTTGCCGAGACTCTGGTCTCGATCATAACTCCTGTGTGTCGAGACTTCGACCTGGTCAATTTCGTGCTTCTCACCAGGTGGGCTTGGCGCTTCCGTGCTTGTGGTTTCAGCGGCTCTGAGGGCGACGGGATATCGGGTATATCTAGTCTCAGGGTGAAGGAAAAGAATGAGGAGGCAAGAAAGGGCGGAAAAGGACGAGATGATCCAGTAAAAGGTTCTCCAAGATGAGAAGTGCTCGGCGCATGCGCCAGCGATGATGGGGCCAAGAAACATACTGTTGAAGAGCGCGAAAAAGTACGTCCCCATGAATCGGCCGCGCTTGTGGAGGAAGAAAATGTCGCTGACAACCATGGGCATGAGACTCTCGCCAATCGACATGCCAATGCCGATCAGAATGCGAGCGCCCATGAATGAGCCGTAGGACTTGGCGGCGCCATGCCAGAGAGCGGCTCCGAGACAGATGAAGGAGGAAACGATGAGAATAAAGCGGCGTCCGTAGACTTCAGCGATTGGAACGAGGATAAAGTTGGCATATCCAGTGACGAGAACAAGAGCGCTCGTCTTTGGTTTAATTATAAGTACCATAACTCCAGTGTGAGCTTCATCTACAAAGGGCACATACCAGCAAAGCGATGGCTTTGGCGTCCTTGTTGAACTACGCCTCAAAGACGGGCATCAAGGGCGACACGGAAAGAGCAGATATAACAGAGGTCAGAATGAAGAAGACTTCGATAAAAACCACCATACACTTCCAAAAGGGCGACCAGTTCTGTGTGCCAACAGTCAGCATTCTGACAGCTTGCATTGAATGAACCACTCACCAAAGGATCATCAGCGTTGTGGGTCGGCTGAGGGATGAGACCCATTCCAGAGCCGTCACCGTGACTGTGCGTGAGATGGCTGCCGAGGTAGATTTCCACTTCAGGAGCCATGTCCTAGGCTTCCGTGTCTCGGGCCATGTTGGGCAGTGTTTGAGGTTTGGCTTTTGATGTGAGAGTTTTGAGTGTTTGGTGATTCTAGTACACCCAAACCTTTGAACGCCCGAGACCCCAGTCCTCTTACACAATTATTTTGCATCCGTCTTGAGGTGAGGTCGGACTCCCGGGGAAGAAATCACTCCAAGGTGAGACCCACAAGTAGGATCCCATTCAGATCTAACCACGATCAGGCCAGAGTCTACGGAGCTCCGGTCACCACGCCTCGATCTTTCGCAGGGGCCCCGTGGGGAGATCTCTAAACTCCATGGGGAGGGCGGCAGGGGAGGCGGCGCTCCCTTGAGCGGAGGCACTACTGAGAACCTGTCGCACTCAACTGGTCTTGCATCTGTGACGTAACTAACCTCTCTCAGTCCAAATTGCGTACGCCAACCAACAACTTGACGATGGCTGTCATTTCGAATCTATGCGCTGTCCATTAAGCCCGGTGTTGACTAGTGTTGAGTTTGGCACTACAGCAAGAGTACGACAGAAACAACGGACAATCAGACATTGTAATTCATGAGTTAATGACTTGCGAAGGTGCATAACGAAGCTTGCATCAGACCTGCGATGGTCTGTCTTCGCTAAAGAACACTGGACACAGAAGAGTTGCCTCCTTCGTGTCTACAACAAGGATGCACACCACTCAATTCAATCAACTGAATAGCTCAGTGGCGTTGAGTTGACCTGGTCAACCATTCTCTCCAGTGGCGTTGATCAATTAGGCGTCGAATTGAGTTGAATGGACACTGGTTGAAGTCGTTGATCTCCAAGGTGAGCTATTTCACCCCTGCTCTTCCATCCCCTTATCTTCACATTCCACCCTACCCACGATGTTTCTTCCGCCCCATCGCCACTACTCTTCTCGGTAGGAAGTAGTAACACGTCCAGGTCGTCAATCACCCCAGCCCGTAACCACGACCGCAGCACTTGACACATCCCTATGATGTCCGCATCAAGCCGACTTCGTAGAGGCGTCACCATCCGCCCTGCCGCCGCAAACAACCTCTCACACTCTGCTGACATCGGCTGAATCGTAAGGAAGTCCAGTGCTATTCATGAAAGACGAGGATACCGCCGTTTGCGCTCATGCCAGTATGATATTGGATCTCTAACATCGTTATCCCCATCCTCCCACGATGACTGCCATAATTCGAGCTCGTCAATGTCTTCATCGATGCCGTCAGGCAAAGACGCTTCCTCTTTCACCAAACTGCATCCGGAGACCGGTCGAGTGCGCTCACAGTACGCTTGAAATGGGTTGTAGCAAGCTTCGAAATCGATCGAATCGATCGACGATCAAATCGATCAATGCTGGTCTTCGTTGTCCCTATCTACGGTTATCCTGCCCACCAATCGAAGAACTTGCCTCCAATCATCCCTTTCAAAGAGACTGAGAGGAAGAGTCGGCTGGTAATTACCGGCTTTGCTCCACGAATGAAGGCACTGAGCCATGTCCAAAATATGCCATTGTAGGCGAGCCCTGAGTGGTGTTTCCATCCTCCCGCAGGGCCGCAACTGCTCAAGTCTCTCTCCGTTTCTGCAGAAGACGATGCGAGAGTATGAAAGTCAATAGCCATATGATAAGACAGCCGACGAAAGCGCACAACGCCAACGTCCCTCCACCAAGCAATTGGGTCCGCTCTACCTACTGGAACCAACTGAGTAACAAGCATCAAGGCCAAGCAGGTGTTATATTCAGCCGCTCAGCCTCAAGAGCCCAGCTATCATTCTGAAATATGATGTCTTGACAAATATCCACTGGGCCGACAAGACCCCAGAGTTTGAATATAAAATAGCTTAGAGTAGCTTTGAACTCCATTTTAGACTAAGGGCTTAATAAGTAGAGTTTTATGAGGCTTCTTTTTAATCGCTAGAGGATACATATGCTATTATACTACTATATGTATAATCTAGCCCTATTTAACTATATCTTCCAGTTTTAGCTTAAATGCCTTATTAGCTATGTTTAAATATATAGATAATAGCTAAATTATTAAAAAGTAATAGTTAAGGAAAGTTAACATAACGTACTTGATAAGCGAGTTGGACAGACAAG
>JABSTB010000509.1:0-10604 GCA_013756995.1 Neonectria neomacrospora | reverse complement strand
AGGTTATCCTATGGTTTGACAGTTCCTTATGGGTACATTTGTTCTCCCTCATGGGAAGCCATAGCTTTTCTGCGGTGATGGCTGGCAAGTGGGTCAGTTCTCAACACAAAATGATTCCTCTTCCAAGATTCATCACTCTGATTAATTCCGAAATAGAAAAAGGTTGCGCAGACGACGTCATAGAGGACCACGTCTATCTGCCGAACCCAGGAGAAATACAGGGCGAACAGACGCTGTGGAAAACCTACCCTGGCTTCGTCGCAATATATTACTTGGCCACATTGGATGATAATGGGAACCCCAAGGACCCGAAGAATCTGCCGCCCTTTGGTAAGTAGCGCCAGCTCACTGGACTAATATTTTAGAGATATAAATTGACATTTACCCCCAGAACCGTGGTGGGCGGAAGACCTGAAGTAATACTTCTTTTCGTCATCTGGTGCCGGATTTGCATGCAAATCTCGAGAGAATTTGGGCTCAACCTTCACCCAAACCGAGCCAAGATTGGCAGTGATTTGTCCGGAAAATGACGGCCTAAGCCGGGTGGAACTTTTGTCCCACACAGATCCTATAAACTCACAAAAGGAGCTGGTTGAGTTGCGTCGCAGTCTTTCCCCTAACCCTTTTCCACGAGGTGGTCCATTTAGCTATCGGTACTACATCGAAGGATTACGCTTGTACGTTGCATAATAAGACTGTTATATCGTGCTATTAAAAGATAACAATACATATCAGAGTCTTTTGGTGAAATATCGGGCAAAGTTGTTACGTTCGCAACTAAAAAGATCATCACAATGGAGCAGAGTTTGCTGAACCCGGAGTCTTACACCCTCTTTTCCTTGGCAGCATATCTTTCAGAACAGTATTCGGCATACACGTTTGCCAGCGGACAATCTAAGAAGAAAAGTTTTTGATCCACAGTTTTCTCAATTTGCTGGCGTGGGGGTTCATAGAACAGCAGTCAATTTTCACAAGTCCATACGACTCCTACTTATTATTCTCCCTCGTCTCTTCGAACAGGAATAAACCACTTCAGATGTCGGTATGCTCGTGGCAGGTGCTTAAAATCCACATGATATCCAACCCCTTGAATTGCACCTAGGGCATTCAGATCCTGTTCAAAAACCTCCAGGGCTAGGGGACCTTTTGGCCCTTCCACTGTCCATGGCGGCCCTCTCCTCTCAGTAAGCTTGAACTTGTTCTCATTCTCCCCATCTTTCCAATAATAAATCCACACACAAGCGAGCACATTCTCCCCGTTTAAACGACAGTCCTTGATCCATCCATGCAATGGGTCCCGTTTGTAGGATACCGCCATGGCCCTCGCGTGGTCAAGGGCTGTTAGTGTATTCACCATGCCTCGAAGTTTTCCGACGGCCTCTTGATCCTGGGGTGATATTGACGCGGGAAAGTAGGCGGTGAAGATTTCAGTATTGTGCCCAATACTATGCCAGAACCAATCTACTTGACCAAAGTCAATGATCTGTGTCTTGGGTTCAGTCGTGTCTGATGTGAAGTTGGCCATCAGCTCTTTATAGTCATCGGTTTGGATAAATGCCTCATAGCTCTCGAGCGAGTCCCATGCTATAACCAACATGCATTCTCCGGGAGACTCATGGATGCGACCGTAGAGAACGCAATGGAAGGTTGTCCGACCCGATGTAAGCGGCTGGAATATGGACTCATCAATAGAGCCTGAAGATGGCACCCCAAATCTAGTCCATGTAGAAATCATCTTATTGCTCATTTTGGTGGGCAGGATGGATGGGATGTGTAGATGTAGGTGTTGGTGAAAAAAAATTGTTAAAAGGTGTTGTCAATGCTACTGGTGAGTAAAACGGCGGCAGTGGCAGCCTTTAATAGCATATAACCAAGCGAGGGGCGTGCTTTTTTTTTTAGACCTTTATAAAGGTATTTACATAAAGTGGTATAATTCAGTTAAGAAATAGGTCCATGGTAGTATATGATTCTATTTATAAAGAATATACTTAAGCTGAGTTTTATATTACAGTTAACACTTTTAACAGTCCTAGACTAGCATCATTCCTACGCTGTAGTATTCAAGCAGTGACCCTTAGCTGTGATTACAATGTCAAATGATCAAATGCTCTCAACGCCTCTCGTGCATCAAGACCTTCCTGTTTCCCGCCCTTGACAATGGCGGCGCCCTCCGCCTGCCTGGCCTGGTTAATGATCCTTCACATGTCTCTCCGTATCGCCGCGCGGACACTCTAATACGCCCTCTGGCCAGTGAAGGTTAGCAGCCCTAGGACGCCGGACGGTATCTTTGTTCACATATTGAGGAACCCAATGCCAACCCCCTTGACCGCTCCCCAGGCCCCTTCCTTCTTCACGCCACATATCGGCGACATAATCACCTCCTTCAGGCCCTTGACGACGCCAAGGGTGAAGTACTTTCTTGCCGAAGTGTGTCCCAATTTCCAATCGGTCACGGGGCCAGGACGGTACACCTCACCACAATATAGCCGTGGCGCGGCGCGCATCTCCTCCGTCACAGCATGCGGCGTATCGAGATACGCACCCTTGAAGGTGTGCTTGAGAAACCACCCGAGCCCTTGGCGGATCCAGCGAGGGCAGTATCCGTATGACTCTTCTCTTTATTCTTAGAGCTTTCGCCGGCTGGCGGATCAGGCACAGACTCGGGCTCGGGGAACTTCTCGTACGCCGGGTCTTTCGAAGATCCAGGCATTGCATCGTGACCTGTCCCCGCATGCTCGAGGGGAGGTTCGTCCTTATAGAAGGCTTGGATGGATTTCACAACAATGTCTGCTGCTGAGGTCGCCATGTCCGTATACATATTGAGCGCGGATGAAGTAGGGAGACTAACAGGGTCCCATCTTTGCAGCGCAATATGGATAGGCCGAGAGTCATACCTAAATGTACGTTTAATGTCAGTGTACTGCGTAGCATGAGGCGCTGCTTGAGAACGGCAGCTTACCGTCGGGGATCGGCTCATTTAACTCTCGACCCATCCGTCAGGATTTTCGACAACTTTAGCCTCAGGGGACCTTTCATGTAAGGCTAGCTGGCGGGTAGCCTGGGCAGAATGTCGCACCGAATGCGTTCTATGGGTAGGTTTGCGTGGAAAGAGTGGACAACCTGCTTAACGCTGTTCTCATTACGCATATTCTCACCTAGGACAAGGGCAGCCGCTAACACCCCAGGTTTCATACACACCCTAATTGTATCGGCAAGGTTACTACTGTTGAGTTCTTTCTGTGGAATAGGCTCGGGCCCCGCGCCGGCAGCGTTGACCATAGTGTCCCAGAACAGTTGGCTGGTTGTGTTAGCATGCGGCGACATTTCCGAGTATTAGGTCGATCGAGGTACGACTTACTCGCCGAAGAAAGGCACAAGTGCCATAGGCTTTCCGTTCTACAGCCTACAAGCTGTGGTCCCAGCTCCGCCTTGATTGACAACGGCTGTTACATGCTGGAACAAGCACTCGTAAGGACATTCTCCAATGTAGAAGATGTTCCTGTCGTGTAGCTGGTTTGCGCCCAAATCCGCACAGTGTCCACTAGCGCCGTTGCCAGTTTATCTGGGTGGTCAATGACGATGCTTCCAAAGCTAATGTAGATAGGCGGTGGTCTGTCACTCAGACACGCATTGAGGCTGGTTTAGGAGTGTATTCTGGCGCGTCTCGGAAGAAGAAGCCACAAACATCTATGTCCAAGTTAGCGCTGATCGAGACCATAGTGCAGTAATGCTTGAGACGCACCGATGTGACTCGGCCATTCGAGGGGCCTGGGGATGAGGGCTAGAGACCAGCAATATGTAAAGGGAACCTTGAGCTTTTCAAGCAAGCTGGAACCTTCAGAGAAAGGTACGGGCTCTAGATCTAGGGTCTACCTCCAAGCATTAACGATATCGCCCAGTCTATGATTAGGTCAGCGTGCTACGCTGGTATAAAGAAGACAAGATGTAGTTAAGCACCCTTGCCATGTTGCTCTGGCGAGCGCTGGTGAAATGTTGATGTTCTTTGTATTGATATCAGCCAGAGGATGGCCAAAGTCTTTTGTACTGCTCCAACACATTGTGAACATGAGGGATAGAGGAATTCCGAGAGCTTGGGCGCAGTGGACGTGAGCGAAACTCGGGGGGTTCGCAATAATAGCATCGATGACGAATAGCTTGCCGGACAAGGGATCAGGTTCAATACACCACTTCCAGCAGCCCTCCAGTATCTCGGTCACCACATGAAGAAGTGCTCTACTTGCCAATATCGCTAACGCAGTAGTACTCAGCCACCACATGACGACGTGCAGTATCTGACCTACCGAAAACTCGCTGTGGGAAGATAATTCGTCGTATCTTGAGAAAAAATATAGCTGTAGAGGAGGTTCAACCTGGTGGTGTCTCTACTCTGCCTAACCCGCGAGTCGTGCGTATCGTCAGTGACGCAGTGCGGGGTATCATCAATCGAGACATATTAATTTTTTTCGTCACCTAGAATACTCATAACTAAGATACATAATTGGAAGGCCAGTACTCGATGCTTGTTAAAATATCTCTCTACAACCTTCGGTCGGTTTCGGAGGGGGCAGGCTACTCCAATCAACCCAAGAAAATGCTTCTGCCTCGTCCATGTCCCAGTCTACATACGTGAAACTCAAAGGCCCAGTCAGTATTAAGAAATTGATCGGTTACGTAACTCTCGTGAACACTATCTTGCGCTGAGAAGAATGGTAGTCAGCGCTAATCACAGCAAAGCTACCAGGTATTCTTCAATCAACTGATTAAACGCGGTTTCATTTATTTTAAATCCTCTACAAAGAATGGAATTTTATCCTTCCCTAGCGGGTTACAAGGTCAAAACAACGTGATGAAACGAGGATTGTGGTTAACATGACAGCGTCCAATATTGAAGGCTGATTTAACTATCAATGGGACTCTTTTATGTCCTATGCTTAGTCAGCTCCTTCGATAGTTATTAACATCCAGTAACGTTCCAATATGTCTAATAAACTTAAACAACGGGCGGGCATTTCTGTGAGCTGTAGTACAGGGCCACTCATGAGGTGGGTGACTGGGGAACGGGGAACGGAATGCCGATAGCGTCATTTTGTGTTTGGACCCTGGGACGAACCTAGTCTGAGATCTATGACGCTACGAAAACTCCCATGAGCTATGACGACATTTACGTCAACGAAGCATGAAAGAGCTAATAATTAATGCATTCCAGATTTTCAATTGAGTCATAACTATCTGTCCAAGCAACAGCTTGGATACTACTCACATTCTGATTCCCACAAATCTCGCAGGTCCACATCAACAATGAAAGGTCAATCTGAAGTTCTTGAGGAGTTCAACACTCTTGTCAACATGACGGCCGCCGAGCTAGAGAATTGGCTTAAATCCGATGATTCCAACAGTGCCGGCTGGTCAAAGGAAGATGACAACTGTGAGACGGTAGGACATGACAGTGGCCGCAAGATCGTCGAGATCTTGAAGGCCAATCCAAACAAGGACCCAAGAAAGTACACCGAAGAACAGGTGGCGCACATGCGCAAGGTCGTCGCGTATTGGTGAGTCTAGAGAACCGCAGGTTCCTTTCCGCTGTCTGCATTTTCAAAGATTTTCAATGCTAATTTACTTCGGTTAGCAAACGCCATCTAGCGCAGGAAGCAACGGGAAACAATAAAAAGTCTGCCGAGGAGGTCAAGAAGACCAAGTCCCACGCATCTCTCAAGAATTGGGGCCACGACTTTTTGAAGGCTCAAAATCAGGGAGGGGGGAAAGATGACAAAGACGAGGATACTGGAGAGGATGAGACGCAGGTTGGCGAAAAACGGAAGACATCTATAAGTCAACAAGGGTCGACGAAGAAGCGAGAAACGCGAAAGGGTAAAGGACAGCGTACAGGGGAAAAAGAGGAAGAGAAGGGCGGAGACAGCGACAATCATAAGGATGAGGACTTGAAGGGGGCTGAAGGGGATGAAGAAAGCTTTGTCGAGGACAACGATGAAGCCGAGGAGGAAAGTGAAGACGCAGAAAAACACGATGGCGACCACTTCAACGGCGCAAAGAGGGAGGTGCCCAAGAATCAAGCCAATGGTAAAAACAAACAGGACACCAACCAGAAAGGTGCCAAGCCTGGAGATAAAGCCGGGTCAAAGACAGCGAAGGGTCCCAAGAAAGGTGAAACAGTTAGTTGGAATTGGGGCAGTGGCCAGCCCGAGGGCGAAGTGCTAGACGTCAAGTGCGAAGGGTAAATATACTTTCGCCTATTCCTTGTTTCTTACTGACTCAAGCCTAGTACTTCGATTACGACTAAGAAAGGGAACCAGGTCAGTCGTAAGGGAACGAAGGAAGACCCAGCGGTTGTCATGGACACGGGAAAATCAAAGGTGATCAAGTTAAATCATGAGCTGAACTAGAGCTACTTTACAGTCCGATGCCATACATCAGCTGTTGGGTACAAATTGCTTCTCACTAAAACTGTATATCACTTCATTGGCTCGTGGGTTGGATCCTATAGTAAGAACACAGATCACCCTCGAAGTATCGCCGTGCATCTAACCTACAAATTTCCAAATACTGATACTGTATTGGTGTGTTATTTTGAACATGCAACTCCTCCCCATGTCTAGTCTCACGAGTCTAAATGTCTTGAAACCAAGCTGACCTGATACCTCGCAGTCACATTATACATCGCCAGCATAGTGTCAGGATCACTACACGAAGAAACGGTCGATTAGGGCCTACCTGACCTGTCGACTGTCATATACATCCCACTATCATTTATCCTCTCATCTTCACCACCATTGGGGAAGTTTTGAGAATCCGGTTTGCTGTATGTGCGGCAGCCACCATGATCGGAGCTTGCGTGTTCCCAGTCGGCACCTCGGGATGCATGGTGTCATCAAAAAGAAACAGGTTTTCGGTACCTCAGACAAGTGTCAGGATTAACCACTACGGCCATTATTTTTAGTGCCCAAGTTAGCGGTACTGATATGGTTGTTGCCGCCGTACGCAACCTCGAGGATTATCTGTACTGTGACGTTGCTTGCAACTGTTAAAGAGCTCCCAGGCTTTCGCGCATAACTCAGAAACCCGTTGAGAAATGTCGTAACCGCTTCGCCGTCAAACCTCTTTGTTCAGTAATTGGCATATGCTTCAATGGAGTCTCCGCAGCCTCAGCTATGGCACTCTCCCACTGCCATCTTTCAGGCCATGCCTCAAAATCTGCGGCGCGGGGCTTCACAAACATCAGAGCATTCAGCATGGTCGAGCCTCAGAGCAAACACCCAGCTGAGGAGGCAGTATACCGACACCACTAAATGGTAGGCAAGACGCTCCACTACAACCAGGCTCGAAGCTCTGGCTCCGGGGTCAATGTAGTCGTAGGTTGTCTTACGAGTCGTGGTCTGCTTAGAAACAACTTCTCGAGCCGTGGCTGTGGCAACATACTACTAAGACGGAGTCTGCAACTCTAGAAAACCTCGTCTCGGTGCCAATGATTCCAAAGACAAGTGTGATGATGCTCCTGAGAGCCCAATCGTGTCGAATAGGCTCGGAGACATGGCAAGATATGTCATAGAGTGATGAGATGAATAATTTCAAAGCCCACTCAATGGAGAAACTTGAATTGACTCCCGAACTCGGGCAGATTAACGTTAGGTATTTTAAGCATATTAGCAAGGTATATCTTAACCGTTAGCGAACATACGTGCGTAAAAATAAGTCTAAATTCATTTTGTTAGGATACAGCCTGATTGCCGCTTAAGTCACGATCATTGAGGGCATTCGGTTTCATTAAACTTTTATATTCTCTTGCATCTTCCTCGGCCAGCCCAGTGGCGAAACATTGAGAGCTGGAAGCGATGATGGACAAACAACTAAGGCGGGATATCTGAACCGTCATTCATTAGGCGGTCTGCTGATAGTGAATGAAAACAGGGTCTCTGGCCGCGGTGAGGCTCTTTCGGAGATGCCGCGTCTTAATCTAACGTACAATGCTACTCAGGTCCAATTTTGTGGATGTTTAACTATCGCACTCTTGCCAAAATGCATGAAGATTTGCAGGACCATACTCTGCCCAGGGGAGTGTCCCTTTAGAGCCTCGTTTCATGCAAGGGCTAGGGATAGTTGAAATGCCTCTTCCAAGACTGTTCGAATGACATATCAGAGTGCCTCCTTCACTGCTCTGGGCTCATGAGAGAGATAATTCTGGCGTCGGCTGAGATCGAGTAGTGAAGCCTTTCATTGGTGTGACAGGTTTCGTGTACCCTTTGAGGCCTGAGCCTGATATCTCTTACATAGTCTGGTTAATATAATTTGCCTGGTTTGGTCTATTCAACTCATATCTGTGTTGTTCCATCTGATACATAGATGCTATGAAAGCCAAGAGCACTATTTTAAGGCTTGGTAGTGATGACCTTGGTGTCGCTAAAATTGCCGCGATCTTCTGGAGGAGCTATAGGCGCTATGAAGCTGAGAGCCTTGCTCGTGTGTACACTGCAGATACGACAGAACACTGAGTCATCGTACACTAAGTAGTTTGTTATACAGTGCGAAGAGAAGGTATGGTTGCAGCGGAGGAGACTGATAGATATTCTAGGATACGCACACAAGCTGATTCGGCTTCATATTCGAATGCATTGGCCGGATTTACCAAAATCCTTTTACCAGTTGGAGAAACTGTCCATCAGCCTTACTGTAGAGTGAGCTCTTGCAGTGGTACGTGGCAGGAATAGGGGCAGACGGAGCTTCGGAAACAAAGGCAGCTTGCTGGCGCGTCTGAGAGATATCTGTCGTTACTGGGTCGGCAACAGCTCGTTAATGTATGCCAAAAAGTCTAACGTACATGATAAGCACGCGGATCAAACAAGCATGCGGATCAAAAATCCCTCAATCTCTCCTCTTTCCATCTGATTAATTGTTTCTCAATCACAAAACATGTCATAATTAAATAAAGAGGGAAATGTCCTTCTTGCTCTTCAAGCCCTTTAAAATAACCCAAAATTAAGCCTCTGACGAGCTGTAAAGATCTATAAAGTTACCTACACAATACTATAGCGCTGACATAATAGCATTCTTTCTTGAAGTGATTGGATTCCTAAATCACGCAAACTATCTAATCTAGAGGAGCAGATTATTATTCAGTATATTCTTAACCTAGATTCGCGAGGGTTTCCTCTGCAGCTTCATGGTGTGGAAGAAATAGCCAACCGACTGCTCGCCAACTGCGATGCATTGCCTATTAGTAAGTACTGGGCTTCTAACTTTATCAAGTGACACCTAGAGCTCAAGACGCGTTTTAATCGTAAATACAATTATCAGAGAGCTAAATGCGAGGATCTGGCCCTTATTTGTGAATGGTTCTCGCTTATGGAGAACACAATTGCGAAATATGGTATCTAACTAGCTGATATCTATAACTTCAATGAGACTGGCTTTATAATGGGCCTGATTGCAAGTGGAATGGTTATCACAGGCGTAGAAAGATGTAGAAGGCCAAAATCAGTCTAGCCCGGAAATCGGGAATAGATTACAGTTATCTAGGCTATTAATGTAGAAGGCTGGCCGATCCCGCTGTTCATTGTGGTTGCAGGCTAATATTACCTCTCTAACTGGTACTAAGATAGCAACCTCCTGGGCGATTAGGCTATCGCCATGACTAAAAATGGCTGGACTGACAATAAGACGGGTCTTGAGTAGATTAAGCACTTTGATCAGCATATAAAGACCTAATTAAATGGTCGCTATTGTCTTCTAATCCTCGACGGGCATGAAAGCCACTACTTAGCTGACTTTGAGATATATTATAAGGAGAATAATATCATTACGCTTTATATGCTACCTCATTTATCTCATCTACTTCAGCCTCTTAATGTTAGGTGCTTTAGACTGCTTAAAATGGCCTATGGCTGAGAAATAGAGCATTTAATCAGATGCTCTATAACCCATGTTTCAAAGACCGAGTTCTTCCCGGCCTTTTACTCCACCTTTCAAGCTATAATAATAAAAGGCAATATATAGGGAGGTTTTAGAGAAGCCGGGCTTGTTCCTCTTAACCTAGAAAATGTACTTTTAAAGCTTAATGTATAGCTATAGACTCCAATACCTATTAAGGAGGAGGCTAGCCTTCCTGACCCTTGGGTGTTGAAGACGCTAAAGACTGTTCTTGAGGCTAGCTCTCAGTCTGAATACCTTAAAAGATGAGTTAGAAGATATTAGAGCAGCTCTCCAGTATCTATTTTAGAGGCTATTAAATCACTTTCTAAGGGAATAAAGGTAATAATGCATTAGATAGCATTATTAAAGTCTGAGAACCAGATCCTTCGACAGGTAAATGAGACCCTTAGCAGACGGCGCAGAGCATAAAGAACGCGCTTGCGTAATAGAGGGAAGATAACTGTAGATGAGGGAAGGGATGTAATTGATCAGAAGGATGTTGATGTGCAGGTAGTGGCTGAATCATCGAGAAGTCGAGGTCGAGGAGGATCGGCGCGACCGAAGGAAAGGCGTTGTGGAAAGTGCGGCAAGACAGGCCATAACGCAAGAAGATGTCAGGTCACTACTGAGACGTCTGTAGAAAAGCATAGCAATTGATTTCAATTGATTAGATGCTTTATTGT
>JABSTB010000508.1:0-13433 GCA_013756995.1 Neonectria neomacrospora | reverse complement strand
CGTGATGCTGCCCGTTTGCCCCGTACGTGCCGCCGTGGTCCGTGTGTGGGCATCGGAGGGCCGAGGGCCTGGAGCAGGAGGGAGGGAGGGGAGGGAGGGTGCTTGACCGGTCTGTCTAGTCTATTGTGATAGATGACCAAACCCGAAACCAAGAGAGACTGGTAACTAGAGATGGCCTCGTCTGCATTTCTCCCCCAGCCCAACGGCATCTCATTTCAGCTCTGGCTTGTTACTGCTAATATACCCACCCAAATCGCTAAGACTAACTCGCGGCTGGCTGAATCGGTTTGGGTTGGGGTTTTGCCTGCCGTGGCGGATTTGACGCGTCGGACTGCCTCGCCTCGCCTTGCCTTGCACTGCACTGCACTGCACTGCACTGCACTGCACTGCCTTGCTTAACCTTGCCTCACATCGACCCACGACACGATGGCTCTGCAAAAAAGCCTCCAAACGCAGACGTCTCACGTTGCGAAAAGCCAGCCAACCAACCACCCATCGCCGGTAACTCACCCCCACGGGCTGCACTAAGCCTTCGCACCGGTGATTATGTTATGCGCTGGAGGACGCTGCAGCAGAAGCAAAACCCCAATTGGGCGACCTGGGGCAAACTGCACCTCATTCACCCATCCCCTACTTCGTACACTGCCCAGCATGCAGTCCGTTCCCGAAAGGAACTCCTCTGACAAAAAGCCGACATTGGAACCGTAAGGTCCAGCCTTGGAGCCATTTTCCTGCACCAAGACGGTTCTGTACGAAGCCGCTTCCGTACGAGGCAAGAGTTACGCAAAGGCAACCACACAACGACGCACACACGACAAGCTTACTTACATGGGCTCTCCCTCCCGGCTGCCCATCGCATCTCACAAACCATGTACAGACACCAAAACGGAAAAGGGAGACCAAGGCCAATTCCCGCCGCGGGCTGCGTGCAGGCCGGCTCAGCTGCAGGCTCGCCTTCTAGGAAACTCGGGGGTGTTTTCGGTGTGGGCAGCTCTGCCAATCTGCGTCGAAGCCACGTCCATTCGTGGCCAGCGGGCATCCTTCGTTCTCGTCGTCATGATTATGCGCACGCACGCATGTCCGCCGGGCCTACTGCATCCTTCAGACAATCCACCACTGTACGGGCACACTAGAAGAAGAGGTGTGAATGTGGTGTGCAGGATGCCCGGCGCGAGCTGACAGATTTTGTCTCGCATTTCCAGCCTGAACCCGCATGCCACCAATGCCCATCATCATGGATCCAACCCGGTCAAACCAGTCTGCCCCTGTCGAATCTGCTGTATGCAATATCCTGTTATCAATCTGGACAGGCGACCTGCCCGCGGGCCTAGATTCCACACCTGCATACGAAGTATTCCTACACTCCCGATCCTCGTCCTCCACTCTTTGTGGCATGCACAGTACGAGCTGAGATGTCACTGAGGCGGCCTTTGTCTTCCCTTCCCGCTATGAATACGTTGTCACTCGTTGACTCGCAAAATTTCTGGCTTCGTTTCTTTTTTTGGTGGCTTCTGGTCACCACTCCGCCTCATGCCGCCCTCGTCCTATCACGGCCCTCCCTAAAAACCCGACGTCTTTCCCAAACAAAAAGCGGAAAATTGACATATCACCTTTCGAGGTCGCCTCTCGCCTCGAAGCTCCCGTTTGGCAACAACCACAGTGCCAAGTGCGCGCCATCCCGCGGATTGTCCCATGTTCTCCGTGCCCCCATGTCCCCAGTTCAATACATAATTACTGCCTCCACTGCGACCCTACTGCGTACCCATGTCCGTGGATGGCCTCAGAGACTCAGCTGTTGTTGCTGCTGCTGTCTCTCTTTCACAACCTTGACCCGGTAAAATTAAGAAAGGCCTCGCTCGCTGTTCCTTCCTGGTTCACTCTCGGCTGCCTTTTTTCTTCTTTTCTGGTCCCATGCGATCCGTCATCTATCGTCCATCGTCCATCGTCCATCGTCCCTCATCCCCACATTATCGCTTCCACTACTGCATATGCACCCGCCGCAGTGCCAACTGCCAACTGCCAACTGCCAACTGCTAACTGCTAACGTGTTAACTAACACAGACGCTTCAGTGCAAGAGCAATGCAATGCCAACATCCACTGTTTCCCGCAGTCTGTCACTCACTCACTGATTCTTTTTCTCCTCCTCTCTGTCTTTCTCACTCCCCCCATTGTCTTTCTGCAGAGGAGTCGTCCCCCGGCTACGGACCCTGGCCGCTCCCCACCGTCCTTGTCAGCTCCATCCCTGCTGCACATCCCCATCCTCATCCCACCAAGGCACTAAGCAACACGGAAGCACAACATCCAAAAGGAACGGGAGTTTGCAAAATGCCCCCCCCTCAGCCAAGGCTGGCTGCCAAGGTGAATCTGGCAGATCCAGCCCAGGAAAAAGAAAGGAAACCCATAGCAAAGAAAACAAAACAAAAACTAGAAACGGAACTAAAACTAAAATCAAAACCCAGCGGGACTCGGAAAAGAAAGCAAGCAACAGAATGAATGACAGACATGGCATCCTGTGCCCGATGCGTCACCTGTTGTTCCAGATTCGTAATCCGTCAAATCGAACCCGTCACATTTCTCTATCAACATCCGCGCCTCTGTCTCTCCCTCTGACTCTACCTCTGACCGTCACCGTCTCGCTCGCCCTGTGGATACCGATGAATCAAAACACTTAGTTGCGGACCCCGAGATCGGCACGGCATCCACTAGCAAACCACCAACCAACAGCCAACCAACAACCAACAACCAGCAGCCAAACCAGCCTCCTCCACCGCCAGCCCGCATCATCACCACTCCCCCGTGATCCTCCCGCTTCTCCTTTGCCAGGTGCTGTGCTGCGGTGCATGCACGATGCGCCTCGCCGCCGGAGCAGCTGAATAGAATAAACCAGTCTTCACTTGCCGCAATTCACATCCCCACGATATCATCAGTGCTGCATCCGCCTCGACGCCCAACCCCAGAACCTGGCCTCTTCTTGGCGCCGACTACTTCCGCTCTGTCCCGCTCTTATACCGCTCTCTGCCTTCCTGCCCCAGCTAGTCATGTCCTCGTCAACGTGCTTTTCAGGGTATTTCTCCATTGGCCGTGTTACGGATACATACCTAGTATCTCCACTGTTGGTCTACATACAGCTGGTTTACCTAATGTAGTTCCTGTTTCTCTCCGCTGTGCCCGCTTCTCGCTTCTACTGCTTCTACGCCGTAGTCGCTCCCACTTCCACTTGTCGCCTTTTGATCCCTTACGCCGCCCCTGTTCCCTCCGCTGTATGTGTGTACACACGCAGTGGTTTGTACTCTATCACATTGCCCCTTAGCTTAGATCTTGTTCACCAATCCTCGCTCTGCCTTGAGCTGCGTCAGCTTCTCGAGCGCCTCGTCCACCGGCACCAGCGAGCCCTTGGTCTGGGTGCTCTGGTCGTCTCGGTTTCGGATGTTCAGGGTGCGGGTCTTGGCCTCCTCAGCACCGACCACTGTGTATACATGTTAGCTGCGGCACCGCATGGCGCTATAGGGGGGTGGTCTCTTACCGAAGATGAAGTTGTACTGCTCCAGCTGGCCAGTACGGATCTTCTTCTGGAAAGTGTTGCTGCTCAGGTCCACATCGATGAAGATTCCCTTCTCCTTGAAGATGCTCTGCACATCGTTGGCGTAGTCGTTGACTGCGGGCATGACGGGCACAACTAGGATCTGGCGCGGGCTCAGCCAGAACGGCCACTTGCCGGCAAAGTGTTCGGTCAGCACGCCAAACATGCGCTCGAAGCTGCCCATGATGGCTCGGTGGATCATCACGGGGCGCGAGTATCCGGCAGGCAGTTCCTCCGCGGGATCGCTGCCGTCGCTGACACCGCTTTCCTCCTTGCCTGCCACGTATCGAAGCTTGAATCGTCGCGGGAGGTTAAAGTCTAGCTGGATAGTACCGCACTGGTGGTCTCGGCGGAGCGCATCGTACAGCGTGATATCGATCTTGGGGCCGTAGAAAGCACCGTCGCCAGGGTTCATTTCCCACTTGGCATCGTTCTTCTGGGCGAAGGCATCCAGGGCCTCCTGGAGCTTGGCCTCGGCTAGGTCCCAAGTGGCGATGTCACCAACGTACTTCTCGGGGCGGGTCGAGAGCTTCAGCTTGAACGAGAAGCCGAAGACGCCGTAGACACTGTTTAGGAAGTCAAAAGCTCCCTCAATCTCGTCTCGGATCTAGTGCGTGTCAGTATGCGTGCGGTCAACCGCCTGTCGCATTTAACGTACCTGGTCGACGGTGCAGAAGATGTGGGCATCATCCTGCTGGAAACGACGAACTCGGGTCAGTCCAGAAAGGGCGCCCGAAAACTCGTTTCGGTGCAGCACGCCAAAGTCGGCCATCCTCCAGGGCAGGTCCTTGTGGGAGACATCGGAGTGAGAGAAGATCTTGCAGTGTCCCGGGCAGTTCATGGGCTTCAGGCCATAGCGCTCCTTCTCGACATCAAAGGTGAACATGTTCTCCTCGTAATGTCCCCAATGGCCAGAGACCTTCCACAGGTCGGCCTTGTACACGTTGGGAGTCATGACCTCCTCAAATCCGCGATTTCGGTATTCGCCCTTGATCAGGTCCACGAGGGCATTGTAGATGCGCACGCCGTGCGGTAGGAAGAAGGTAGAACCGGGGGAAGCCTCGTCGAAGAAGAAGAGCTTCTGGTCCTGGCCAATCTTTCGGTGGTTGCGCTTCGCGGCCTCGGCAAGGAAATGCTTGTACTCCTCGAGCTGCTTCTTGTCAGGGAAAGAGATACCAGCAATTCGCTGGACCGACTCATTGTTGCTGTCACCGAGCCAGTAGGCGGCTGAGTTCTGTGTGCTTGTCAGATTGTTTGTAGTCCTTGTCCTTGCCCTGGACGGTGGTTGCGGTAACATACCCTGAGCACGGCGAAGGCCTTGATGTTACCAGTGTGGGGGACGTGAGGACCTCTGCACAGATCGATGAGGGGACCGCATCGGTAGACAGTGCTCTTGGTGCCGTCGGGGACTCGCTGGTTGATGAAATACTCCTTATACTTGCTGTATTTGAACATCTCCAGCAGCTCGTCCTTGGTCATCTCAAGACGCTCAAAAGGCTGCTTAGCCTTGATGATGTTGTTGGAGAGGGACTCCAAGCCCTTCTTGTCTTCGTCGGCAATGGCCTGGCTTTGGGGTCGTTAGCATGAAGTTGGCAAAGGGCCGACGCATACGTACCCTTCCATGTTGGCCATATCATAGTAGAAACCCGGGGGGTCTTCGGTAGGGGGACCGTTGCAGAGGTAGCATCCGAAACGTCGCTCCGCAGCCTCTCCGAGAATATGGGCCGAGGAGTGCCAGAAGACCTTCTTGCCTGCATTGATCATCAGCGACACGCTCAATTCGCCGTAGCGTTCCTACAAGATTCGTCTACCTTCAGTGTGTTCGAAGTCGAGCAGTTCGAGCTTGCAGCTCTTCTCCAGGGGTCGGGTCAGATCCCACAGCTCGCCGTCGACCATGGAGATGACGGTGCGCTCAAGCAGGGACTTGGAGATGCCCTTGGCGATGGCCGCGGGGGTGGTCTCCCATGAAGTTCCGACGTGCTCCTTGCCATTGGGCAGGGAAACGGTGATTTCCTCGCGAAGTTGCGCTGGGGACTTGTCAGTCGATTTCGCGAGACGCGGGGGACTATGGTTCACCACCCACCAGCAATCTCGGCGTCCTGGCGGGCCTTGATCTTGTCGAAGATGTCGAGGCGGTGCTGAATGAACTCGGGGGATTCTGGCAGCTAAGTACCAATCTCAGTTAGCCAGCGCAACAGCAGCGACGGGACGATTCGGGAGGACGAGATCGCGGGAGGTGGCACTAACCTCGAGACCAGCCGACTTGGAGCCCTTGGCGGCCTTGTCTTTGGGCGCCTTCTCCTTCTTCTCCTTGGGTTGCTTTGCGGGTCGAGACGGAAGGCTCTGCTCGGGGGCACCCTCCGCCACCTTGGGGGCCTCAGCTTGTTCGGACGACATGATGTGGACTCGACTCGACTCGCGGTGTTGCAGATGTGGTGGAAGAAGTTGCGGTCTTGGATGGCGGGGCAGGGGCATTATACGCGAGGTGGGGGTTGAGTCACTGAGCCCCTAGTCGACCCTCCACCAGATAATCGGCAGATCCTCGGCCACCTATGTCTGACAGCCTGGACGCAGCAACAAATGAATACATCGGACAGTTCTTCCCCGGCTTGCTCATCTATGACTCCTTGCAGGACACTGTTCAATGGGCAGGTGATTTGTAATGCAACGATATAACCCCTGTGTAAGGGGCAATAGCCAATCGTCCACCCAAAGGTCAAGTCAGGATAGTTGTAAGGCTGAATCCGCTTTCATGACATGACATGTTGAGACCATGATGCCCCTCGCAAGGAGCTCAGAAAATCGACGAAAATTGCCACTTAATGCTCCAGCTGAGTCAATTCACTGCAAGGCACTCCGGAGGCCCAGGGAATTCATATCAACACAAGTTTATTACTCCAAAAATAAAAAGGGGGGTATCAGGCCATTCTCCAACCGAAGCAAAACCTAGAACGCCGTGGCCATGCCATGCCATGCCATGCCATGGCAATAGACCGCAAGATACGAAAACCGACAAGGGCTTTATCACAGCCCATATCGGGTGACGCACTCCTCCCGGTGCGCCTCCAAGCAATCCAGCGCACAAACCCTTGTCCCGCACTTCATACACCGCACCCGTCCCCAGTACCCACAGACCTCGCAGAACACCCTCACCGGGTACTTGCCGTCCCAGTCCCCCGTGGCCTCGCCGTAGTTGAGCGGTGGTTGCGCGAGAAGCTTCCGGAGTTCCTCGTCCGACGGCATCTCAGGCACGCGTGATGCGAGCAACGGGTCCGAGTCTCCCTGGAGGGAGGGCGGTGGGGATCTGTATGGGGGCAGGAGCACGGGCGGGAGGTCTGCGTCGGCCATCTGGGTGTCTTCTTCTGGGGCCGGTTGTCGGGAAGCCGAGGACGTGTCCTTCTTGTTGTTCGCGACTGGCTTTTTGTTGTTTGCGCTGGCAGCGTTCGAGCGAGAGGATGTAGCAGGGTTGGACTCGGTCAATGCCTGCAGGGCCAGAAAGTCATCGAGATGGTTCCCAAACGTCTTCTGCGACTGCAAAATCTTTCGAACATTCGGCGTGTGCTTTCCCTGGGCTTCTCGAATTAGCTTCAAGTGGAATTCGGCCGGAACCAAACCAGCCTACCCCTTCCACTCTTCACCGGCAGTGGTATTGTGTTGTCTCTTCCACCATCGCGATCAAGCGCCTCCGCCTCCTTGCGCCTCTTCGTCTCCTGCCGGACTGTCAAGTCGCCAACGCTGAGGCCCGGCACGTTCCTCGCTCGTTTTCGTTTCGCGGGCGCGGTCGAGCGGTTGATCGCGGTGTCCGGGACGTAGGCCCAGCCAGGCGCCGCGGTAGTCTTAGCGCCGGCAAGCTCGATGACCCCGAAGTTGTTCATTGTCGAGTGCAGGTGGACACCATTGGAAGAAACGAGCCGGGTGGCATTCACCTCGATAAATCGTTGATAGCTTGTAAGTTCTCTCGAGTTGGACCGCGTAGCACATGCATGTACAAAGAGTCCCAGCTCCGGAAAATCCGCCACCCAGCTCCGGCTCCCGCGCCCAGTGTGACGTAGCCAATCACGCGCCAGCACACCTCCAGCAGATATTCCGACCACCCGGTGACGAGCTACAACGACACTCATCGCAACAAGCTCCCTCAATCAAGCCTCCCCTCAAAACACCGCACCTCCCACGCGACCCAACCATGTCCCTGGCGTCGAGAGTCCTGCCCAGCAGCAGCCGCGCGCTGGCTGCGCGAAGCTTCCACACCACTGCCCGACGAATGGCCGACGCCGCGCCCCTCCCGGCCCGAAAACCTATGGGAGCTTTCCGTGGAGGGTGAGTCGGCGCACATCCCACCGAAGCATTGACAACCCGCGAATTGGACAGCTGACGATGGCATTCGCCTACGACTAGACTTTTCGGCTTCCTTCTCGGCAGCACTTTATCCGGCGGCGCTGCCTACAGCTATCTCCTCAAGGAGTACAAGATCTCCAACGACCTCTTGACCGAGGATATCTACGTGTGTACCCAAGATTGGCCCGAGGCTATCCCCCGAGGCCAATTGCTTCGCTACTACTTTAGTTACCCGGGAAGCTAACTGCGCAATTGCAGACTCTCCAGGCTTCCGTTACCCGTCTGAGCAACTACGTCCAGAGCATAGAGCAGAAGACTCAGGGAAAGAAGTGAAGGGAGTCAGAGCCGAGGGAAATGTACAACAGATTGGACCGAGTCGGGCTCCCTTAAACCCCCAGGACGAGTTAGGGTGAAATCTAACTATAAGTTCCGTTGGTGGTCATCTTCGAATTGAAGCGTGCAACTATTTGAGATCACGGGAAGGCGTATGTACCTGCGCATATACATGCTCTACTGCAAAAACATCTGTGAATTCCCGGGTGCGTTCTGGACCTGGCTTCGCAGCAGATTTTACGGCTACGCATTTTTCACTTCACATTGCAGTCAAGATGAGAAGAGCAAACGTGATCGTAAAGAGTCCAATTCTGACGCGGAAACTATGAAACCTCAGTGCATTCCAATAAGCGCACCATTCAAACCCGCGCCCGTGAAATCAAATATGCCCTTTTTTGCGTGCTAATGTGACATCAAGTTTACAGCTCATCATGGCCTTCGGCCTTCTTCTCCTCCTCCTTCTCGGCCTCCTCGGTGGCGGCGGGAGCAGCCTCGGAAGCGCCCGCCTCCTTGGCAGAGACATCAGCCTTGTACTTGCCGTTCTCCTTGACGAACTCGGCAAGGTCCTCAATGGTGCGGGAACCGCTGTAGGTGATGGGGGCATCCTTGGCGCCGGCGGGGTAGAGCTTGATGGTGGGGAAGCCCTGGATCTCATCGGGAACGTCGTTGAGGGTGGCATCAACCTTGGCGATGACAACCTTGTCCTTGAAGCTGCTGGCAGCGAACTGGGAGGCAAGGTCATCGTACTTGGGAGCGAGAGCCTTGCAGTGACCGCACCAGGGAGCGTAGAACTCGATCAGGACATCCTTCTCGTCATCAAGGACAACGTCCTTGTAGTTCTTGGCAACAACAATGGTGACGGGACCCTCCTGGGTCTCGGGGATGGGCTCAGACTTGATGCTGGGCTCGAGCTTGCCGGCAACGAAGTCGTCAACAAAGGGAGCGATGTTGTCAAAGGTGATGGCCTTCTCCTGGTCGAAGGGGAACTTCTGGTTCTTGGCGATCTCCTGGATGGCGAACGAGGGGAACTTGTCAGTCTTGAGGTTCAGGTTGCCGGCGTGAGCACCGAAGTTCTTGGCGTCAATGGTGGCAACGTTGAGCTTGCCCTTGTACTTCTCAGCAATGGGCTTGAGGGCCTTGCCAAGCTCCTCGCGCTCCTCGGCGGTCTCAGCGAAGATGTAGGCCAGGGGGATGCCAGAGGCCATGTAGCTGGAGTAGGTCTCGGGGCCGACCTCACCAACGAGGGGAGTGGCAGCGGAGACGATGAACGAGGTAAGAGCGTTCTCGGTGAAGTCCTCGCCAGTGAAGATGGTCTTGCCCTCATCGAAGCCCTTGTAGAGAACGACGGCGGGGGCCTTGACGCCCTCGGCCTCGGCGATCTCGGCGTCGTTGACACCACCGAAGAGGTAGGTGTCACGGAGACCCTCGGCCAGGGTGGTGAAGGTCTGGTTGGCGGTCTTGTCGTCAGCAGCCAGGTAGGCAACGACGACAACCTTGTCGGCGGTCTTGAACTCCTCGAGGGTGTCCTTGGTCAGGATAGAGACGGCGGGTAGGGACTGCTTGATCATGTATGAGGTGATGCTGGCGGGGTTGGTTAGCATACGAAATGCAGACTGAAGGGATAGCAATCTAGGACTTACCCAGGAGCCTTGCGCTGGCCAGTGTAGGGAGTGTTGTTGTCAAGGCCACGGAAGACCTTGAGGGTGGGGTAGCCCTCAACGCCGTAGCTCTTGCAGAGGTCGGCCTCCTCAGTGCAGTCGATCTTGGCGAGCTTGATGTTCTTCTCCTTGAGGGTAGTGGCAGCCTCCTCGTACTCGGGGGCGAGGGCCTTGCAGTGGCCGCACCAGGGAGCGAAGACTGTTGGGAGCTCTTGGTCAGCAGCTGCGGGAGGATAGAGTGCGCCGTGCGGGAATGCATCGAGGTTCAGACTTACACTCGGCGAGGACGAGAGGGTTCTCCTTGACGAAGTCGTCAAAGGTGGCCTGGGTCAACTGGTGGACATCAGACTCCTCGGCGGCAGAGGCGACGGCAGCAAGAGCTGCCATGAGGCCGCAGGCGATGCGCTTGTGAAGCATGATGGGCTGTCAATTGGAAGCGGGTATCCTGCAAAGAAAGAAAATGATGTTCTCGCTGGATAACAGGCAAGAGGACAGATGGGGGAGAAGGGAAGATGGGAGCAGGCGGAGGGATGGATGGGGGAGGTTTTGTACCTTAGGCTGTGGGCAGTGGCAGTCGGTGGAAGGCTGGACGTTGACCTGAGACGGTTGGGTCAATTGAACAAGTGTCCCCTTCCCACGGCTGAATCATGATGGATGGCGGGTGGAGGCCACCTACACCACTGTAAGGTTGCGCGGAGCCTGGAGGTACATCCTGAGGGGGGCTAGCTGAGAGCTCCGGGCGGCACCTAGGTAAGCACCTCGACCCCTCCAGCGGCCGTCAGTGCTCCCACAGCGGCTCCCACAGCGGGCTTCAGGGAGGGGCGAGCTACGATGGGCGCTACAGGATTCCATCCTCCAGGGGGGTTGCTGCAGGGGCTCCAATAGGCCGAGCTGCCCTGCGCGTGCGCCACAGGCCCAAGCGCCTGTGGCCTTTGGGGGCCGGGATCGCCAAGTACACCTCCGCCCATCAGTCCATGGCCCCGCTCGTCGTTATAAATCCATAAATCCGGCTCCAGCATGAAGCGGCATCAGCCCTGCGTATCTTCTGCTGTCCTCCTCCACTGTGCCATCCTCATGATTCACTCTGTAACACATTGCGCCCGGTTGCACCTCGCCCGTATACGAGGGGCTAGCTTTCGCAATTAATGGTCCGGTTCGTCGCATCCAGGCTTATCCTTCGCTCGTAAGATAACCCGGTTGACGGACTCGGTACCTGCGCTTCTTGATTACCAAGAGGCCACGTCGAAGGTTTTGGCCACCCGTTGTTTGTCTCTGACGGCTCCCGAGCTTAAGCCCCCACCCAGACCCGGCCCAGCCTCGTTGGAATTCCAGAGGCGGATGTGGTGCTCCGGGTCGCGGGATGCTTGTTTTCGGGTTGTTTGGCCACGCTCGGCTTGATTCCACGCTTATAAATCTTTGCTCGGGTCCCTTTTCTTCTTACGAACCACCACAGCAGCATATTCGTGAGAGCACACTCTAAAAGCGTCGTCATGGTCAGCCCAGGCAACGTCTTCTATTGCGTTACCAGGTACTAGGTACCCCAGACCTCCACTTGTACTCCGTTCCGTCTCCATCCAACTTGAATGCATTCAATTCCAGTTGGTATTCCCACGATTCCTGCTTGAGATTTGTACGAGGAACGGAGTGATATCACTGCAGGTATTGAAATGCTTTGTTCCATTTCTTAAATTATTCCAGTACCTGCAGTTATATCTGCAGCTCGGAAATGATGTGCATTATTCCTCCGCGACTGTCCGTTCACTGCGTGTACAAATAAGGTACTCCGCTAAACAAGCTCCGCCTTCCCCGGCCCCACTCGCCCGGCGCTCCAGCCTCCGATGCCCCAAAAGCGGTCAGAATCCACGGGGCTCTTCCCGCTGCACCTTTCGGGCATTCAACTAGAACCAGACCCAGACCCTCATAATCGGCATTTTCAAGAAAGACATTAAAGTCATTTGGTTGTTTTGCCAAAGGGATTGTTGTTTAGCCTGAACTGAAGATGATATTTAACGGCTCCTTAACCAGTCACCAACATTGCAATACTCTCGCCATTTTGAAATATGATCAAGTATATATTGGCTACGCTCTTTTCCCTTGTCTCCCTCATGCTAGTCTATGGGTCGATCAAAATATATGGCCGGACAATACTCATAATTGCGATCGGCTTTTGGGCTTCCGCGGAGCCCGGTGATATTGGTGCGCCCACTGCACTGGCACATCCAACTCATGCGCCACCTTGAGCACCCAGTTCGGCTCCCGCAGGAACTGCCTTGCCGCCTGCACGAGGTCTGCCGAGGGCTCTTTCTGATCCTCCTGAACAACCGACTTGGCGAACTCACTCTCCGTGATGACGCCCACCGCAGCGATGAGCAAGTCCAAGCCCTCGGCGCGCACGGCAGTGCGAATCTGGCGAGCCAGGTCCGTCTGGAAGCTCTGCGTCACCTTGATCTTCTGATGTTCGTTGTTGCCTCCGCTGCTGACGTCGAGGACGTCGACGCCCAGCGCCGGGAGAAGCTTGGCCAGGCGGATGGTCTCGTTGATGTCCCAGGAGGGCTCGCCGGTGTACTCGACCCACTCGGTAGCTGACACTCTCACCCAGAAGGGCATTTCCTCGGGGATGACGGCCCGCACTGCCTGGATGGTCTCGGTCAGGAAGCGGGTTCGGTTCTCGAAGCTGCCGCCGTACTGATCTATCCGTTTCTGCAGAACTAGTTAGGAGGCTTTCTCACATGCTTGGCTTGATGGGAAACTTACGTTGGAGGTTGGTGACAGAAAGCTGGTGTGGAGGTAGCCGTGTGCACCGTGAATCTCAATGATATCGACTCCGGCTTTGACAGCTCGCACAGCTGAGTCCACAAAGCTCTGAACCAGACCCTTAATCTCCTCCACGGTCAATTCATGTGGCTTGGCATGGTCCTCTGCAAAAGGGATGGTACTGGGGCCAACAACGTCGTCAGCCCAACCGCCGACGCTCGCGGGGGCGAGCGCCTTGTTAACAGTGCCGCCGATCCAAGGCACCAAGGTGCTAGCCTTGCGTCCCGCATGGGCAAGCTGGATAGACACCTTTGAGTTTTGGCTGTGGATGAAGTCGGTGATGCGCTTCAGGGGCGCAATCTGGCCGTCCTCCCAGAGGCCCGAGTCGTTGGGAGAGATGCGGCCGCGGGGCTCGACGGCGGTGGCCTCGACGGTGACAAGACCGGCGCCGTGCAGGGCGAACTGGCCGAGGTGGACGAGGTGCCAGTCGGACAGGTAGCCATCCTGAGCGCTGTAGGTGCACATGGGCGAGACGACGAAGCGGTTGTGGAGGGTGACGCCGCGGATCCGGAGGGGCTTGAAGAGGGTCGGAGCTGATGCGGGGTCGAGCGCCGAGCCGGCCGGAGGCTCCTGCGCCGGAGTGAAATACGGCACGCCGGGGGCGGCCTTGTTTTCAATGTCTGAGAGAGTCATGATTGGTTTGGTTCGGTGCGGGGGGGGGAGAGGCGGGTGAGATTTTGGTCTCCTCCGAATCGGATGTAAAGGCTTATCC
>JABSTB010000507.1:0-30064 GCA_013756995.1 Neonectria neomacrospora | reverse complement strand
GGGGGGGGGGGGGGGGGGGCCCCAGCTAGGTCCTTAATGGTAGGTACCTTGCCTTACCACCAGCTGCTGGAGAGGGAGCTCCAGAGCCACTGCCTGGCACCTGTGCGCACGGGTATCGAGGACCGCTCCGCACGCGGGAACAAGCTGCATGCCGCCATGTACCCGCAACTTTCCTTGCTGCCCCCGCCGCTGTCCCATTTCCCCTGAGATGGGCTTCCGCCTTTGCACTTCCTCGCTCGGTGGACACTCAGCGGGCATTCAGCTTCCACCGTCAAGCCCCCGGGAACCACCAGAGCACCGCCAAATGTCCCATTTCGTCACTGCTACTCGGCGCATCCGGCGGCGCACTTGCTCTGTTGAGGTTGCCTTAGTGGTTATCTGTTGTTGGGTCCATGTCTCCGAGTGGGGGACGGCACCGTACCTGATGGGCTTGTAGCTATCTGTAACGCCTCGGGCAAAAGCCCACGTCCAAGCTTGCCAGACCGTTGGAGCGAACGGGATCATGAATTACACCTCAGCATTCGCCACGGCTTCGTAAGTAGCGTCCAGGAGCCCACTTGACCTGCTGTCGGGCGAGGTGCTGCCTCGGCCGCCCACCAATATGGGCCATCCGCCCCCCTTGTAAGTGTGCAATGTGCCCCTGATGGCCCCGGCCCATGTTAAGGCCCCTGAGATACGTACAGATGCACGAAGTGGGCAGTACGTAAGGCACTGCAAGACCGGGACACTGAAGAGCCTAGCAAAGACAACGGACAGGGCCTTTGTCCTGTCGGTACATGCTTGCACCTCTAGTCCGGAGGTAGCCCAGCCCGGGCTCCTTAACGAAGCTGCTAATGTAGGTACCTGCGCCCGCACCCTGGTCGCTCATGCCCCATCGCCTGTCCTTCGCCCAAGCAGCTGGTCCAATTCAGTCTCTTCACCACTTGACCGAGACCGTGAGAAGTGAGCAGACTAAACGCGACCGGCGCTGCATCTCCATCCCTCGAATGCTCTCCCCCCCAATCCTTCATAATTCCCCGGGCCTAGACCCGACTTGGGTCCCGGCAGGATTCTCAGAGGCGCAAAGCGAAATCGCGAGGATCCAGGACCCAGGACCCAGGACCCAGGCCCAGGGAACAAGGGAACAAGAGGACAAGGGCCTCATCCCTCCCCCGGTTGTCCCTATTGTCTGCGGTCTATCCGTACCTAATTGTACTATGTATGAGTTGTACTCCGTACGAAGTGTCCCGCTCGCCGGCTGTCTCAGCCTGTCGCAAGCCCGCATGTCCATCCATTCTGACGGTTCCGTCCCCGGTTCTCGCCCACTGTCTGCTGCCTACTCCGGCCTACCCTCCCCTAAACCACCCTACCTAACCTTTCGCTAGCAAGAGTAGGTCCCTCAGGCTCTCTCGTCAAGCAGGTACCTTGGTACCCCTAGCTCGTACCTTCCTTGCAGTTGCCTTCCTTGCCTTTGCGTCTCATCTTGTCTCGCTTTTTTTGCTGCCGCTTCCGTTGCCTCTTCCCCACCCCCCTCCTCCACCTCTTCCCTTCCCCCTTCAACCTTCGCCTTCACCTCCACCACCTTCTTTCTTACCTTCACTACCGCCCATTTCGTTTCCTTCTCTTTCCTCACTTTTCCTTTTCGAGGTCGGTCGAGATCACGAATGGGTCCCTTGAAAGAAGAGTGAAAGATTGTCGACAGCTTTGCTGGAAGAAGCAAACACGCGAACGAAAGAGCGCGACCCCCTTAGCTCAGCTCCTCTCGGGAGACAAACCGATCCGCCGCCAGCAACTGCGGTCTCTCGACGACGACCCCAAACCGCCGCGACGATATCGACGACCAGGCTTGCTCCTCCCAGTTGCCCAGCATGCCTCCCTCTCTGAACACCCACCCCTCCTTCACCCGCCCGAGGACTAGCGATCGTGATGGCCGGCCCAGCACCCGCGACCAAGGCCCTGATCAGAACCTCCTGATCCCGAGTCGCACCTCATCGCTGCACTCGCGTATCACACAGCCCATTCCCTCGACCCTCAACATGAAGCCCCAGGCTCGCACACCCAAGACCCTCACTCATGCCTACATGGTCTGCGGTGTTGGCCGCGAGCCCTCGCAATGGGTCAAGGCTCCAGCCCCCGCCCAGGGCAAGATTGGCCACATGAAGGGCGCCGTTGGCCAGTTCTGGCTCCCCGAGATCTTGGGCAGCAGCCCTCGCCTCGAACAGGACAATGAAATTGCTCGTGCCCTTCACGCCGCCATGCGTGTAAGTCTCGCTCTACCGATCTGCTTTGCTCTAAAGTCACTGACCAGAGTTTTGTTCTGCCATATCTAGGCCTGCTTCCCCCACGACGTAGAAATCTGCACTGGCCGAAGCCAGCCACATTGCGTTCACCATGCTTTCGTGCTCCAGCAGGATTCTTCCCACACCCTCTATGGCATCTGCCTCCGCGTTTGGTCCCGAGCCGACGAGAAGCGGGCCGAGACCATTCGTGACTTGCGCAAGCGCACTGAGAGCGACTACTACGACAACCCTGACGAGACCTACTGGATCCCTTATTGCTTGTCCTTCCTCTCCCGCTACCCCCTCTACAACCTCCTTGGCGACTACCTTCGAGGCATGTGGATCCACTGGAACAAGGCGACTAACCTCTTCCACGCTGAGGAAGTCTCCCGCATCCTGAGTTTCCCGGCCCCTCGCCTCAATGATCTTGTCCGCATTGACATGAAGGACTACGCTCTTTGCTATCAATTCCCTTCCTCGCCGACTGGTTTCCAGAACTTCGCCATGTGGCCCCTATTCAACTGCCTGTCCATCCCCAACATCGTGGGTGTCATTGAGGCCGCTATCTCTCCCACTCGCCGCATTATCTTCGTTAGTCACTACCCGGCCATGCTGACCATGGCCGCTGAGACCGTACGATACTGCGTTCGAGTCTATGAGTGGAGTGGTCTCTACGTCCCCGTCGTTCACGCCCGCCACGCCAAGGAGCTTGTTCAGGAGCCTGGCCCTTATATCCTGGGTATCACTGTCGAGTGCCGCTCACTTTTCACCGCGCCTACTGATGCTCTTGTTGTCGATCTCGATCGCAACTTCGTTCTCACCTCCAGCCCTCCCACAGCCCTGACCCCTGGCCAGCGCAACAAGTTTGTCACCCGTCTTACACAGGCCCTGAATGGCGATGTTACCCCCTCTGGAGTCCCCCCTCACCTTAAGTCCGCCTACGGTGGTGGCAAGCTCGTCCCTGCTGGCCAGATCATTGTCATGCGTGGCGAGGTTGAGTCCACTCAGGACCCCGAATGGTGGAATCAGGATTCTGTGATGACGGTCATGGACCACGTTTGCGAGAAGCTCGGCCGCAACACCGGCATCAAGGCTGTCTTCGGTGGATCCGTCAAGAAGCCACTCATGACCAAGGTCTCCATGCGTCATCTCAACGAGATTGTTCGCGAGAGGAACCAGTACTCGCGAGATGCTCTCGAGGCCTGGCAGGACTTCATCAACCTCAAGGGACGCATGGATACTGAGCTCAACAAGGTTACCAAGCGCAACAACTACCTTGTCGAGGAGCTCGAGAGCTGGAAGCAGCAGTTCCTCAAGTTCCAGGCCTTCGCTGAGCAGCTCACTAAAGAGACTCAAGATCTCAAGGTCAAGATTGAGAACCACAAGAGGGAGAACCGTCGCCTTGCCGGCCTTATCGACCAGCAGAAGGACGACAACGCCCGCCTTTCAGTCCGCCTTACTGGCACTGAGAAGCAGCGAGACGACGCCCTCGAAGCCCTTGTCCTCCAGCAGGAGATTGCTGAGGAGCTTGAGCGTGAGCGCAAGAGGAACAAGAAGGAGCTTTCTCAGCTTCAGCACACCAACGTCACTATTCTCCGACAGCGCGATGAGGCTCGTCGGGTCGTTCTGCACCTTCGCAGTCTGATTGGCGGACAAAGCCATCACATGGAGCACCTCATTCACTCTATCACTAAGCCTGAAGACCTGGCCCAGGAGATTGAGGAGGGCTACGATGAGGGTGAGGGCGATATGGAGGCTGACATGGACGAGGAGGTTGCCCCCGAAAGCGACCACCGTATGTTGAAGAGCCCCCCTACCCGCAACAAGCGACACTCGTCCTCTAGTTTCCGAGACGTGGCCGACCGCCACTTGAAGGACAAGACGGACGCCATCGCCCACATTGTTCGCAACATTGCCGAGCAATGCCAGGCTGCGGTAGAAGGGCTACAGCTCGCCCAAGATGCTGAATTTCGTGGGAGTAGAAGGAACAGCAGCCTCTCTACCGCCCAGAGCGATGACGGCCACTCCGCCGCCACATCCGAGACTGGTGATGACAGCCTCCTCCAGCCTGCGTCTGGGAGGGCGTCCAGTATCCCTCCCACCCCGGATCTCATCCCCAACCGGAGCAGCACGGCGATGTCTTACGCCTCCACTGCCACTACGCCTGAGCGTTCCAGTCAACAGTACAACCTTCGAGACGAAATCCCTACCAAGATCGTTGAAGACAACGAGGAGGACTTCGAGGATGGCCGAAGCGACAACGGCGGACTCTCCCACGAGACCGGTGTCGTTGCCAAGCACAGCCCGTCCCTGATGCACCGACCGTCGGGTGCCAGAATTAGCGCTCTTGGCGGTACCCGCTAAGATCGTGCCTGCAAACCATGACGGGAGGATCCATCCCAAAGACTTACGACGATGTCATAGACGGCATCCCCATCTCCTTCCGATATGATGACTGTTGAAGCGGCCAATCTATGCCATAGGCACAACGTGCTACATCTCACTTTTGTTCCATCTTTTCTCTATTTCTTGTATTTGGCGGTGGCTTGGATTAAAATCTGCGGACTACGGCGTTTACTTATCTCTTTCTGTCTTGTCCTTTCCTAAGTGTCATCGTGGGCCGGCTCGCTCATGTACCAGCCTCAAGCCAGGCACTCTATTCCCCATCATGTTAGCATATAGTGTCGAGAAGTGGTGTGTTTCAATTCACGTCCCTCCTTTGCTCGGCTTGAAGAGCAGCGCATCTAAAGAATTTATTACGTTAAAACTAAGACCCTGTTGTGATGAACTGTATAATCAATATGCTTTGTGACTAAACTTAACGCGGACATCGATGATATAATTACGTCCGTGGAGGTCTAGGACTCGCGCCAAAGCATGTTAGCCAGTGTTGTGGAGAGTATACGAACCACGTTCGGAATTCAAATATCTGCTTATCTGACTTTGAACTTTCGACCAACGTAAAATGCTTTGTTGTACTTTATACTTTCCCGCGTTCTTCATTGTCCAACTAAATTCTGAAGGGAAGTGCACGTCGCTGTGTGTATCCACTTAAAGCCACACTGTACTTTGGATGTTCCCCACAAGTGGATAATGAGATAAGATAAGCAGCGCGTCAATGGCCCCAGAAAAAAGTTGAGAGAGAGGATCGCTGAGAGTGGCAGCGCAATCCGTCCAACTTCGACTCCAACACCAACATCAGCCCGAACATACGGATACGTCGGTTGCAAAATCCTTATTACAACATGTCCGACCCGTTATTAACGTCCCTCTGCGGCATCTGCCACATCTCCGCGCCGAAATACAAATGCCCCCGCTGCAGCATCAGCACCTGCTCCCTCGCCTGCATCAAAAAGCACAAGGCCTGGTCCGAATGCACAGGCGAGCGCGACGCCACGGTCTACGTTAAACCCTCGAAGCTGCGCACGCCCGCGGGCATCGACCACGATTATAACTTCTTGCACGGCATCGAGCTATCTGTAGAGCGCGTTGAGAGACTTCTGGTCGGAGAGCGCGCGCTGGTGCAGGAGGAGGAGCTCCGGCCGCAGACGGTGCAGGAGATCAAGTGGAAGCCCGGGCGCGATGGGCGCAAGCGCAAGGTGCTCGTCACGAGGGTACTGAGAGAGGCGAAGGGGAGGGTGTTTGAGAGGTTCTTGGCCCAGCGGCTTAAGAAGCTCAACATTAGCATCGTGTGCGCGCCTGTGGGAATGGCGAGGCAGAAGGAGAACCACACCACACTCAATCGACGAACCGGACGCATCAATTGGCAGGTGGAGTGGATGAGCTTTGAAGCCAAGGACAAGGACAAGGACCATGGCGAGGATATGGACGAGGACGACGAGGACGAGAGGCCGAAGAAAGTACGAATCCTGTCCAAGGTCATGGATGACGTGCCGCTATACCAGGCATACCGTGCAGTGCTGGAGGAACAACAGAGGGTCAAGAGCCAGGAGCCCAAAAAATGGACGAGAGGCGGACAATACGAGCCCTCACAAGACCCGTCATCCTCGACGTGGTCTGGTGGACCTTATGCGTTACAGGACCCCTTTACTGGCACCTGGGCAGCCTGCCGCGGCGCAGACACCACAATGTGGCCTTCGGAGCAGGATGAGGCCGAGAAACGACGCTTCCAGTTCTTCTTGGCCAAGCCGCGGACACGATCAGATCTGCCATTGGCTGTGACACGACTTCAACCGGCGGACTGCTTCCGCGATATCCTTACCAACAGCCAAGTCCTCGAGTTCCCAACCGTCTACCTCCTCAACGAAAACGAGTCGCTGCCCTCGGGTCTTGTGCTAGAAACTAAGGACACAACCCCCCCTCTAGGGCCCAACAAGAGGAAGAACCCGCCCGTCAGGAAAAATGCCGGCAAACCAGCCAAGAAAAGAAGGCACGGTGGAAAAGATCTAGAAGAGGGTGAAGTTAAGAGCGACGAAGAGGGAGCGCATTCGGACGGGGAGGGCTCTAAGGGCGTCGCGCTCGAGGTGGGGGATGTGATTGCTGAGCAGAGTCTGGGCGAGGATGATGATGACGATGATGATGATGATGACAGCACGAGTAGTTCAGGAAGTGATAGCGAGGCGGATTGAAGGATACGGGAGAGAGGGGAGTGGGAAGGGCTGAAGGCCGTGGGGGTCCTGTATGATGAAGTAAATATAATAGACTGTACTGGTAGCTTATGAGCATGATACCCATTATAGAGTGATGTGGTATAAATGACAACGGGACATCACGGGGATTTGAGAGGACATTCCCAATTTGGCTGTTATGTCTTGCCTGAGTCTTGATCTCATTGTTGAAGATGGCTGTTCAGTGTTTTGAGGCCGGTGGCTGTGCTACAGCATGTTGGCGGGGGGAGGTCGGGCCAGATGGAGCTGCGTCAGCCACAAGTCTGGGGACAACCTCCCTGGCAATGGATACCTTAGGTGTACTCGGAGAGTGTCCCTGCAACCTCACATCCCACCACGACACACTTCCGTTCCCCAACCAAGAATCGGCCTCTTCGACGCTTCCGCCTCTACGACAACGACCCGTGTACCTCCATCCTCGGCGCCAAAAAAGAACGACGTATTCCATCTGGGGCGCCCACCGCACCATGGTCTGATTGGCGCTCCCTTTACCACCGTCGCATGGTTCACGATCCCCCGCCGACGCCGCCGCTGCCGCCACCATGGACGACACACCCGTGCCCAAGCTCTCGGAGCTGCTGCGGCACCCGGAAGACCTCGACAAGATTCCTGCGCTGAAGCTGGAGTTCTCGCGCAAGAAGGGCGCCGTCGACAGCCAGCTGCGCAGTGGCCTGCGCGAGCAGCTCGAGACGACCCAGTCGGGCATGACGGGGCTGAGCGACGGCCAGAAGACGGTCCAGGCGATCAAGGACGAGATGATGAAGATTGACAAGCTGTGCTCCGAGTCCCAGAACATGATCAAGGACTTTGCCAGCATCAACCTCGTCTCCCAGGCCCACCGAAACTTCGGCGCCGTCGAGACGATGCGCCGCAACCTCGAGACCTTCGACGAGCGCCTGTCCGTCGTCGAGAACATGCTGAGGGAGGACGACGACGACAAGGAGAACATGCCGAACCTACTACCCTGCCATTACGAGCTCACGCAGCTGCGGAATATCCGGGACGACGCCATGGAGCAGATCCAGCGAGCAGACGACGGCAGCTTCGAGTCGACGCTCGAGGACTACTTTGCACGCCTCGACGAGACCATTGACTGGTTCGACGAACACGTGGGCATCCTCGCCCTGAACCTCGTCAACCTCGTCGTCAACGACAACAACGGCCTGGTGGTGAGGTTCGCCGTGGTCATGGAGGCTGAGGAGAAGAGCGACCAGCGGGTGCTGGCGCTGCAGGAGGCGCTCAAGGACCACAGGGAGATGGCGACGCGGTTCCAGAGCATCACGGACGGCGCCAAGAAGGTCCGTGGCTACAAGGACAAGTTCCTGCAGGCCATCAAGCTCAGCACCGAGCAGCAGTTTGAGCAGTCGCGCGACGAGTTCCTCGACGACCCGAGCAAGCTCGAGAAGATTATGAAGTGGTACTTCAACGACCTCAACGCCGTCAAGATTGGAATGACGCCCCTGATGCCCAAGAAGTGGCATATCGGCAAGACGTACGCCGACGTGTACCACCAGCTCATGCACGACTTCCTCATTGATATGGTGGACGGCGATGAGGCGTCGTCGGCGCACACGCTGGAGATCGTCGGCTTCCCCGACAAGTACTACCGCAAGATGGCGAAGCTGGGCTTCCGCCAGGAGGACCTGGTGCCGCACGTCGTGGACCACCGCGAGGCGGAGCTGGTGCGCGACTTCCGCGAGCTCATCATCAAGTTCCTCGACGAGTGGATCGACCGCATCTTCGCGCAGGAGACCAAGGACTTTGCCGACCGCAACGTCGAGGGCTCCAACCTGGACCAGGACGAGTACGGCTACTTCCGCACCAAGAACCTGGTGGCCCTCTGGCGGATGCTGCGCGAGCAGGTCGATGCCGCGGCCAACTCGCAGCGCGCCGACGTGGTCGAGGGCGTCATCGACGCCATGTTCACGCGCCTGCGCGGCCGCCAGCAGTCGTGGCAGCGCATGCTCGAGGACGAGGCCACGCACTACGAGACGGGCAAGATAGCAGAGCTCGAGGGCTTCCAGGCGCTGCAGGACTGGCTCGTCGCCACGGCCAACGACCAGATCGCCTGCATCGACGACAACGAGGACGAAGGCCGCCTCGCCTACCTGTCGAGCTTCCGCCGCCTCTTCGAGGCCAGCGTCACGCCCGCCTACGTCGACCGCGCCGACAACGAGGTGGCCGCCCTGCGCGACGGCTACGTCGACTTCAGCACCTGGTGCATCAACCGCTTCGCCCAGCTCATCTTCACCGTCGACTTCGGCACCGTCATGCCCGACTTCTTCACCCCCAAGTGGTACACCAGCACCGCCATGAAGCAGATGGTCGTGACCTTTGAGGAGTACGTCAACGACTACCGCCACGTGCTGCACCACTCGCTCGTCGACATCTTCATCGAGATCTTCGCCGACGAGCTGCTCGTCCGCTACCTCTCCGCCGTCCGCAACAAGGGCGCCAAGTTCCGCCGCACCGACCCCTTCCAGGACAAGCTCTTCAACGACATCGCCACCGCCTTCGAGCTCTTCGGCAGCCTGCCCTCGCCCGACATCGGCGCCTCCATCAAGGAGACCTGGCGCGCCACCGAGTCCTTCCTGCGCCTCCTGACCGCCGACCGCGACGCCGTCGCCGACGCCTTTGCCGCCTTCAAGACCGCCTATTGGGATCTGCAGATTAGCTGGGTCGAGGCCGTCCTGCGGTCGCGGGATGACTTTGAGCGCAGCATGCTGAACGCCGTCAAGGCAAGGGCCGCCCAGATGGATGTGGTCCGCGGGCCGGAGACCATCATGGGACGAGTCAAATAGACATTGATATACAAGAGGGGGAGGAAGAGGAAGGCATGGCAGAGAAGTGGGGGAAATAGAGATATGTATTGTATGATACGCAAGGGCGCCTCTTTAGCGACGACACGTCTTGGAATTTATCAAAAAACATCAAAACATTCTACAACCATCGTGTCCCCGTTACAGTCTCATGGCGCTGTTTCTAAGCCCAGAGTTTGCTCAGCTGTATTTACCAACACATCTCTCGCCACGACATTATCTCGGGCGCAATAACGGATTACATACAACACGCAGAGAGTGATTAAGAGTGTTCCTTCCGTAACAAAAGAACAAGTACACAGGGAAGGGGGCTTTCGGAGTTTAAACAATAAGAAAATGTGGTTTCGCTGCCCAAAAAACTATCGAACAAGGTGGCTTCATTGGGACGCAGACAAGACAGGATAAGGAAAACAGATGAGATATGTAATAGTGTTCCCGCCCTTTCCTCCAAGGCGACTGGGCTTCCTAAGATTGGGCTTCATTATGAGTGACTAGCCAAGTGGTTTGCGGCCTGCGTAGACGGACAACGATTAGCTTTGACTGGGATGGGAGCGACAGCTGTGAATGGAGGGCGTACCTTGTTAACATCATAGTCGTACTTCTCCAGCGCATCCAAAGCGCTATCTCGTTCGTAGCCCATGCTAGTGAGCCTCTTCAAAATAGGATCATCCTTCAAAACCTCGTCCTCTTGTGACTGGGCAGGGCCGCTGGCAGTAGCTTGCTTGTCAGCGGAAGCAGAGGGCACAGGCGGGGTGCTTCCGGAGTCGAATCCCGAGAAGATGGCGTCCCAGTCGTGTTGGGCCTCGGCAGCCGTCTGAGTACCGCTTGCAGGTGGCTTGGGGGCGCCGGTCGAGCTTGCCGACACGAAGTCGAAGCTGCTCTCGTTGCCGAATGCCGTAGACTCGCTCTTGGTTTGGCTAGCAGGGGGGCTGCTGTCGAAGACAGGGTTGAAGTCATCGAGGCCGGATCGAGAAATGTTGGCAAAGTCATCATCTGCGGAGCCCTCCTTGGCGTCCTCGAGGCCTTCGAAATCATCCTCCAATTCATCGAAAGCGCCCTTTGACTGGGGAGGGTTTGAGGGCACCGTCTGCTTGGAAACGGGAGCTGACCCGGTATCGGCTGAGCCAAAGATGTCGTCGACGGCTGTTCGCTGGGTATCAGTCACCGTTGCTGGCGACGACGGTTGCTCGGTGCTGTCTTAAGTTAGTCGTCGTTCTGGTCAAACGTGAGAAAAACAAAGTGTACATACCTCTCCTTAGGATCAGACGGGAAGACTGCCTCATTGGCTGGTGCAGTCGTCTTCGATTCTTCCGCGCCCAACTTGACTCCTCCTTCTTCAGCACCATCCTTCTCGCCGCTCAACTTCGTGGGGGGCGATGCGGGGGCAAAGTCGTCTTCAAACCCTCCCTGATCGCTAGTTGAGTCGGAGTCGTCATCGCGCTCAAGCTCCGAAATAGGAGGGAACTCGGAGTCGAAGACGGAAGAGGATTTCGTTGCCTCTGGCGCGGGTTTAGGTAGGGTTTTGGCAGTGGTGAAGGCAGCAAACGCATTGTCGAAATCAGCCTTGGCCTTGGCCTCGTCGACGGTTCCAAAAGGATCGGCAGTCTCGGGAGCAGTGGGGGCCACGGCCAGAGGGTTCGGGGGGCTGTCACCGTGAGCCTCGCGCGAAGCATCAGCTAGGTCAACACTTCCGCTCGTAGTCTCGGGCTTCTCTGTGTCATCGCTAGGCGGAGGACCCAAGGGGCTGTTCACAGCCCCAGCTAGGTCAGCAGGGATGGGGGTTGAAGAGCCATGAAGCGGGTCATCGACGCGCGACGCCGGAGGTGACACCTGACGCGAGGATGACAACGACTCGCTGTGATCACCGAAGGGAAGGAAGCTGGAGCTAATCTGCCTCGACTCAGGGGGCGCAGGGGGGTCAACAGCGAGAGTTGGCTGGCGGCTCATGACGGGAGAAGAGGTAGGAGGAGTCGAGTACGAGCCGACGCTGGCTGAGGAGGCGCCAGTATTCTGCGGCTTGAACGCAGGCGGCGGCGGCGGAGTGCCGGAAGTGCTGCCTGGGAACGAAGGACCAAAGACGTCGTCAAATGACTTGTCCGACATGTTCTTGATAGGAGGGGATGCAAATGCTCCCATAATGTCAGTGCTAGCTGTTCGTCGGAAGAAGGGGTTGTTTCCACTCGCAGTCGACGCCGCAGGACTCGCGACCTGGGCCGATGTGGAAGCCGGAGAGCCAGTGTTGACCTGGCGGGAGAGGTCCTCGTTGCTCTTGACAAGATCCTCAGCCTCCGCCTTCAGCTTGTCCCGCTCGCCTTCGGTCGTCGACAGCTGCTTCTTGTTGATAGCCACTAGCCCTTTCTGCTGCCGGGCTTCCGATTTCAACTTCTCGATCTGAGGTTTGAGTTGGGCAATCTCTCCGTTGACGACCCTGATGCGCTCCCTCAGGTTCGTATTCTCCTGTTGGTCTGCCTGCAGAGATGACAGAACCTGCTGGTGCTGGGTCTGGGTATCCCGAAAGGTACCGTCCAGAGTCATGCATTCGGCTTGTAATTTCTGGGTATCAGCACGGGCGTTCTTCAGCTGCTCCTCGAGAGCACGGGTGTCTTGCGCCTCCTTTTCGTAGAGTGTGCGAAGCTGGGCAAGCCGCTGCTCGAAGTTTTGCTTCTGGGAGGTGGCCTGGGTCAGCTCGTTCTGAGTAGTAGTCCTCTTAGCTTGAACGTCTTGCATCTGGGTTGACAGAGAGCCAATCTGGTTCGACAGATTAGCGAGCTCCATAGTCTCCCCAGACATGCTCTTGCTAGCCTCGTCATCATTGTCTACAAGGAGATCCTCAGATGCATACGGCATTTGGGTCTGCTTTGGACCTGAGCCACTTGAACCTCCCGTAGGTGTTGTGGCCAAGCCTCGGCCGAATGAGGATGACGGGATAAAGGGCTTAAATGACGAGGTGCCAGTGGTTGCTGGCCTAATAGGAGAGGACGGCGCGAGCACATGGGAACCGGTACCAAATGGATCGTTGGCGTTGGATCCTCCAGTCGACATGGGGGCTTGAGCCGCCGCAGGGGGCGCCGGGCTCGGGGCGCCAGAGTCCAGGCCAAACAGGTCGTCAAGAGCAGACTTGGGCTGTGGAGGCGGCGGTTGTACCACGGGCGGTGGAGCATCGAAGGCCGAGTTCGCGGTGGGCGGACGAGCTTGGTTTCGAAGGCTGGGAGGGATCAGGTTAAGCGGGAGGGTGCTTGGCAATGGTACTGAGCGGCCTCCTCTTTGTTGCCGGATCAGATACATTGCAACGGCGAACTGATCGCGTGTGAGATGTCCTTGAGAATTGGTGTCTGAGAGGTCCCAGATCTGAGCCAGAGTATCCTCTGGCAGGTTTGACTGGCTGAGAAAAGGGACTGCCTCTTCGCCAGTGATAAAGCCCTTGTTCAACTTGTCTAGGTCGGCATAGATCTGGTCGAACCTAACCTTGTCGGCGGCACTCACTGCCCAGTCGGTGGTTCCGCTAGCTTGGGGAGACATGGGGGGGCGTCCGAGGGGGCTCCCAGTGCGCATCTGGGCGGAGCCGCTGACCTGGCGTGGAATGGCAGAAACGCCAGGGCCAGTTGAGGATTGGCGGGATGCAGGACCACGTCGCGAGGCGGCTTCATAGAGGCCAGCTGGGAGGATGCTAGGCAGAGCTCGAAGAGCGCCAGTCTTCATGGAGGTGAGCAAATGCATGGCAATGACAAACTCGGTAAGAACCAAAGCTCCACGCTGCTCAGTATCTGCGAGCTGCCAGATCCTCCCGAGAATCTCGTTGGGGAGACCCGATTTCTCGAAGATTTGTTTTGCCTGGTCTCCAGGGAGGTGTACTCCGCCTTGCAGCGGCTGACGCTCAAAGAGGCCACCATACTGAGTAACCTTCTCGGCAGTCAGCGGCGGGATTCGGATGGGACCGCCGGTGCTCTGAGCTTGGAGAGCGGCAGGAGGAGGCGGCGAGCTGATGGGCACGGGTGGTGGTGGAGGAATGCCTGCGGCCGGGAGGGGCGGGCCAAAGCCATCGAATCGCGGAAGAGGACCTTGCTGGAGGGCTATTTCGGGGGTTGGTTCGCGCCCTGCTTGGGCGTGTCCGATGAGTCGGAGGACGATACCAAAGCCAGCGGGGGTGAGGAAACCGCGATTTTCCCTGTCAGCAATCTGCCAGATCTGTAACCAGGACAGTTAGTTCAGGGAAGCAAGCGAGTAGGATGTACAAGGCAGACAAACCTCGCCTAGGACGCGCGAATCTAGCCTCGTCTTGTCGAAGAATTTAACGGCAATCTCGCCGGTAACGACGCCAACATTATCGGTGTCGGCCTGTCGGAAGAGTTGGCCATATGCTCGCTTCTCCTCGGAGGAGAGGTTCAGGGGAGGCGCAGCTGGAAGAATGGTAAGTTGGCCATAAACAGAGGATCGGAGGGATCAATGAGGGGGTGAGAGGTGGATTACCAGGTTCAGAAACTGCTTCGGCCGCCATTGTCGCGCATGCGAACTCCACGTAGCTCAGGACAAGGAGTCTGGGCCTGGCGGCGTCGGCGGGAGGATCGGGAGATACGCAGGAAGGATCGGGAGATCAAAGAGGCCGTCGGTTTGCGGTTGATGAGGGACGCTGGAGGGGCGCTGGAGGAGGGCGAGGGGCGGAGGAGCGAGGCGGCGCGCGTGGAGTTGTGATGGCGGTGCAAGATGGCGGCGAAGTCAGGTCTTGAGGATGGAGATCACCAGCCTGGTAGTTTGGGGGGTTGGTGTTGTTACCCGGAGCGAGCAATGGACCAACCAGAAGCTAGAGTTGCGGCAGACGGTAGGTGGGCCGCCGCGCCTGGGGCCTAGTGGGGACCGAGCTTGACGCTGCGGTCCGTCGCCCACTGAAGCAGCGCTGGAGGATTACTGGACTGCCACTGGAGAGGAACCTCGGCCACTGGGCAGCTACTGGGCAGCTAGGCACCAAGCTCGCTGGCCCCAAGGAAAGACCCGACCCGAACGCGAATCAACCGACTGGGGGGGTTCCTGTCAGTTCGTTTCGTGCAAAGTACGCTCAAGCCTCAAGCTGCTAAGATCTAAGCCACAAGAAGCCTCACTACGTCAACGTCGCCTTTCTTCCACCACCAAACGAATATATCTGAGAACTTAAGTGAATGTATCAACTGGGGTATACAAATGGGATGGCTACACAACGAATCATTCTTTGTTAAAACCTCTTGGGGGTCTCGAGAAACGAGTCGGGTGACAGATGCAGGGAGCTGACACAAGCTGCAGGTCAAGGCTTCAATTACATCCAGCCATGCACGTCCAGTGCGTGTCACGCCGCTCAGACGTTATCACTCATTCAAGCCACACTTATCTGATGGCAGAGTCCAAGGATAGATAGCAAGGCAACTAACTGGCCTATACGAGCCTCCGAGGATTGCTTAGGCAGGCAGGTTCAAAAGTACATAGACTACTACTACCTACTAAGATACAGACAGAAGAGAGCTCTAAGAGGCTATTTTGTAGTTCTAAGACATCGCCCAGCTAGTTAGCCATCAATAAAAAGCACGGTGATTTTCGTCTCGGAGCTAGATGTATGTGCATCACTGGCCACCATGATGACGTGATACTTCGATTCCGTCTGCGGGCTAGGCCAGCTGCATGTATTTCAAGGGCATTTGTAGGATGTACGAATACACATTTCAATTGTTCCCTCTTTGATGTTACCAACGACAGCCTATGGATATAACATTGTAAAAGATGATGTTTCCCCTTCCGTGGTTGGGATTTCAAATACCTGCTCGGTCCCCGTCAAAGTACGGAGTACCTTCGGCGACGAAGGGCGAGTGACCTCGGTGGTGGTCGCCGCAGTCGGGTTTTTGGGAACCATGCAGGCGGGCACCCCGATCTTCCAAATCTTCCAAATCTTCCAAATCTTCCCAGGGTTCCAAACAGTGGCACGGTTTGATTCCATAGCCTGCTTTCAGAGAATGAATACATGCTTGATTCCATGCCATGCTTTAACATACTAGCAGCATGTGCTTCAATCAAGCCGTGGCTCGGCAACCAGCAACCTCCGGCATCCACCCAAAGGCCCGAAACGGAAAAGAACCAAAACTTCCCGTCGGCGAGGTGGATTTCAAATCGTTCTCTGCAGCTCTCGCTCGCGGCCATTGATTACACAATCGCATCAATCCCTCGATCCCTCGATTCCCTGTCGGTCCAGGCCTGTTAGCTGTCTACCCGTCCCTCTCTGCCTGCCTGTCTGTTCTGTAATCGGAGTTTCGGACCCCTCCCCACCTCGGATTCGCCGGCCTGCCCCTCCAAAACTCCATCCGGTCCGCCCTCTCCAACCGCATCTGAAAGAGCTCTGCAGATACGCCGCACATAAAAGACGTCATCCTCCCTCCCCCCTCCCTCGCCGACGCGCCCTCTCCTCCGCTCGTAGCATATACTTCAATAAGGCTTCGCCCATGCAAGCCTTCGCCCTCCTTTCGCGCACATCCTCCTTGTCGTCGACGTCGAGAACAGCCCCGCTGCGAATAGCTTCCCTGTCCCGCCAACTGTCATCATCTGCGCGCACCATGGCTCCCATCACTAAGGAGATCGACTACCTCGTCATTGGCGGCGGCAGCGGTGGCCTCAGCTCCGCGCGCATGGCCAGCAGCAAGTATGGTACCAAAGCCATGATTGTCGAGAACAAGCGACTCGGCGGAACCTGTGTCAACGTCGGGTAAGTCCACCGCCACATCCATCCGTTCCGATCCTTGATCAACATATGTTGGACCACGGCACTTCCATATGAACAATCCCCGCTGACCCGTTCCTAGCTGTGTGCCCAAGAAGGTAACCTACAACGCTGCCGCTCTCGCCGAGGCCATCCACGACTCCAAGGCCTATGGCTTCTCCGTCCAGGAGACGGCCCCCTTCGACTGGTCGACCTTCAAGACCAAGCGCGACGCCTACATCAAGCGCCTCAACGGCATCTACGAGCGCAACCTCGGCAACGACAAGGTCGAGTACCTGCACGGATGGGCCCGTCTGCTGGCCAAGAACCAGGCTGAGGTCACCCTCGACGACGGCTCCAAGGTCGTTGTCAACGCAAAGAAGATCCTCATCGCTGTCGGCGGTAAGCCCACCCCGCCGCCTCAGATCCCCGGCGCCGAGCTTGGCATCAATAGCGACGGCTTCTTCGACATCGATACCCAGCCCAAGAAGGTCGCCATTGTTGGCGCTGGCTACATCGCCGTTGAGTTCGCTGGCATGTTCAACGCCCTCGGCACCGAGACTCACCTGTTCATCCGTTACGACACCTTCCTCCGCAGCTTCGACCCCATGATCCAGGAGTCAGTCACCAAGGAATACGAGAGGCTCGGCGTGAACTTGCACAAGCGCTCCCAGGTCAGCAAGGTTGAGAAGGACGCCAACGGCAAGCTCACCGTCACTTACCGCGACGACAGCGGTAACGAGACCGTCGTCGCCGACGTTGACCACCTCATCTGGGCCATTGGACGCACCCCTGAGACCAAGGGCATTGGTCTGGAGGAGGCCGGTGTCAAGCTCCGCGATTCGGGCCACATCGTCGTCGATGAGTACCAGAACACCGATGTCGACAACATCTACGCCCTCGGCGACGTCACTGGTGAGGCCGAGCTCACCCCCGTCGCCATCGCCGCCGGCCGCCGTCTTGCCCACCGCGTCTTCGGGCCCCCCGAGTTCTCCGGCCTGAAGCTCAGCTACGACAACATTCCCTCGGTTGTCTTCGCCCACCCAGAGGTCGGCAGCGTCGGCTTAACAGAACCCCAGGCCATTGAGAAGTACGGCAAGGACAACATCAAGGTCTACAAGACTGGCTTCACCGCTATGTACTATGCCATGATGGAGCCCGATCAGAAGGGCCCGACCAACTACAAGCTCATCACCACCGGACCCGAGGAGAAGGTCGTCGGTCTGCACATCATGGGCCAGGGCAGCGGCGAGATGCTCCAGGGCTTCGGTGTTGCGGTCAAAATGGGTGCCACCAAGGCCGACTTCGACAGCTGCGTGGCCATCCATCCTACGAGCGCCGAGGAGTTGGTGACGTTGAAATAGACAAGTGCAAAATAGTAGATGAATAGAAGGAGTTTGTTGGTTATTGCAAAAATGTGTTTTGCAAGGGATGGTGGTATTATTCAAGGAAGATGGGACTCAGCCAGTCGAAGAACGATTCATGGCCATCCGGGTAAATCACAACTATAAATAAGAATTGTTATCAGACAATGTTTCTCGATCATGCTCGAGCAGACATACCTGTCCTAGCAACATGCTAAAATCAGGGCAGTGTGGGAACGAACGAGTTCCCAGCAGCAACCCTACTTAGATATCACTAAGACCACTGGAACTCCCATGAGGATGTACGTCTGTTCCATCCATGTCTCTCGGCTCTTGGATGAATCCTTCTTCGTGTTTTTCCTGTGGCCCACAATTGGTCTCTGACAACTCAAGAGTAGAGTTGGTGGGATAGTGAGGGAACGTACTCGGGTGACGATGTCGTATCTCAATGCCTTATGTTCAGTTGCGAACTGTACGATTATTCCCGTGAACGTTGCACAATTCCCCGACTCTAAGGGTAGCAATGAAACTCTTCCATGGGTCAAGAGCAAGCACTCGTCAGAATTACATTGTTCTTCACTTGGTATTCATTAGACCCAGCAACTACACATCGACAATCCTACAAGAACCTGTACGAAAACTCTGTCCAATCTCACCAGTCTCATGAACTCCCAACATTACTCTCATCGAGCCTCACGCCCGTCTACGAGAACTCAACGCTTCACCTTTCCAGCATATACACTGCCTCTCCTCCACCTCACACAAGACATCTTGTCACCCTCTGCGGCTCTCCTAGAACAGCAATTCCCAAGAGACGCAGCTACCCGCACCGGTCCGTACGACGGCATTTCACCGGCTCAGATACGTACATTCGTTCTCGTCCCTCGAAGTGTACAGAGAAGGCTCCATCGGGGTCGACGCCTTGGTAACACGAAGAGTCGTGTTGGGCAGGGGAGCGCCCGTACGCGGGAGGACGGTTGGCCGCGTACGGAGCACGGCAGGGTTTTTGGCGGTTGACAAGAGTTGGTGAGCACTGCTTTTCGTCAGGAGTGTACACATCGTAGGGGAGCGACGGAGGGGGATGTTCGGCATGGGCTGGAGTCTCGTCTCGGCGGCTTTACGGGTGTCGGGAAGGGGTGCAGGTGACTCTGGCCTGGTGATGACTGTCGTGATTTGTTACGCTCGATAACACAGCATTGGGTGTCCCGTTGGTGGTGTCGTCTTTTTCGCAGGACTTGCGGCACAAGTCAGAGGTGAACGACTTTGATTGGTAAATGTTTGAAATTAGGAAGCTATCGACACTGAGTCGCAGAGCACTAGAGACTTGGGCCCCGGAACCAACCCCCCAAAGCCCACAAGGCTACCGAGTGCACCATCTGTGCAACGTGATGATGCCATACCGACCAGAAGGATACCATTACAAGAGTCAGGTCGGTTGTAAGCGGACCAGTACCTCAAAAACCCAACTCTCCTACCCTGGAACACGCGCCGACACAAGCACAACGCAACTCACGTGAGTGGAAGTTGAAAAATGTTACTCTTGGTAAGGAGGCATAGGAAGCAACAACAGGAGGTCGTCACTGATCATCCTTAAGGTCCCGTGAGCCATCACGCCGGCTACCCGCTCAAACAAAAAGTCCCAGGAGGGGGGTGTGCAGTACGCTCTCGGCGCTTTGCATGTCATCGAGACCCTGCCAACCTGCCCCTTCGAGCACTAGAAGGCTGGGCTCACGAGTTCCTGCAGGAATTGCCTGTCTTGGTCTAAAAGACTGGTCACATGGAGAACCAGCGCGCACAACCGAGACAATTAGCGCAGCACCCAGACGCCACCTCCGCATTTTCTCCAGGAAAACCTAGGCCGCTGTCATTCCCCAGGTTCTGTGCAGTACGAAGTACCGACTGTACCGTACTAAATGGCCTCTGGTGTCTGGGGGGAATGGTCTTGGTTACACACCAACTAGACGGCGCTGCCAATCACCCTGCGTCCCTGTGACCCCAGGGCCGGACGAAACGAGCGCAGGGCGCGGGGGTTGTTGGAAATGAGATTGGCGATGTGGTTGAATGTGAGGGGAAAGGCATGCGAAAGGAGAATAGCATGGGGGCACAGCTGCACTGCCGTAAGATGTCGTCACAGAGCAGATTATGGACAGGCTGGCTGACTTCAGGGTCCAGGCGATTGGAGACAGACTGCCTTTCAGAGGATTTGACCCTAGGCGCCTCTGTCCTGTCCGGCCCCCATCTGGCGTTTGTTTGCTATTCTGCGCTGGTGGCTTCTCGCTGACGACGGATGTGACGCTGGGCGCTGGACGCTGGCAGGTAGGTATTCCGAGGCAACGGACCTGGAAGCCTCCGTGTCGGCGGGCCGGTGTCAGGGAGACACACCCATTGTTGGATATGCGAGACATCGGTGACGAATTCTAATGGCCATATGGAGGCCCCGTGGCCATCCCTTCAAAGTAAAACGCCTTTGTGCTGGCGGTACGGTTCTAGCGGCAGACCGGACGGGAGGCGAATGACCACCAAAGGAACCCGGCGCTATTGACAAATCCGAGGCCGTGGTCCAAGACTTGGACTAGACTCTAAGGGAAGGGCTCTGGACAAAGGGGACTTCCACGGAGACGCTGCTAATGTCGTGCACCGCACCGCACCGCGCCGCACAGACTAGGCAGGGCAGGTAGTCGGTTTGGGTTGTCAGTTTGCTAGGTGGGAAGTAATATAACAGTACGCAGGTCAGCCCATGTCATCTCTTTGGGGCTTTGCGTGCTTCGCCAGTTCGTCTACACGCGGCGTCTTTCAGAGGGTGCCGCCAACCCCACGGGCATCTGCAGAGGAGAGGAGACAGAATACCTCCGCGACCAGCACCTAACCTCCGCGAGTCCGTCTAGCGTCGGTTCTCTATGTGGAGTTCTGGGGGTGGTCAATCTGGGGAAGACCAGCATCGTCCGTGATTGGCCGAGTCCGCAGAGCCCAGCAGTGAGCGAGCGGTTGAGCACCGACGTCCCAAAAATATCTGCGCGAGGTGGCAAAGGAGCAAAAAGGACCCCTGCTGGGTGCTGGACAGCTGGACAGTTGGAACTGTTGAAACTGCTTGAGACTTGACCACCAAGCCACCTTGACAAACCGTTGGTGAGCTGCGATGCAACGACGCCGTCGCGGCCTTGCCTCTTGGAGTCGTGCTTGCCACGGTCGCTTGGCCAAACAAGACGGTTGTGCAACCTGACATGTCTCCTTTCAGCGGTTGAACCCCCCTTCTTCCATTCTGTAGAACACTTTGGTTACACCGCGCTCAGCCGATCCAAGCCATCTACCAGAGACTCTTCGCAGGACTGCACAGCGCCTCATTCGGAGAATCGGTTTCAATAGTTGCGACGGTTGACGGTGACGGGCCGTTATCGATAATGAGGCAGAGCCGACAAGCGAGCAGGCAACAGGCCCCTGAGCCTCTGCCGCACGCCCTCTTCCCCAGAGCGTGCAGGTGCAGCAAACAATTTACAGGCCCAGGCAGCGCACAGGCAGACCTGAAGCCTCTAGCGCTCGAGGGGAACCAACGGCATCGTCGGCCACTGTCCCATACCCATGTCCGGTGTCTGGTCGAAGGAGGTTTTTGTTTGCAAATAGACCCCCCCCCCTTTCAGTTTGGAACGGAGGGTTGCGACTTGCGAGGATGTGCCTGCCTGCCAGGGAGCAAGCTACGGCCGGCAACCTGCAAGATGTGCTCAGCGGCACCGACGCCCGCTGTTGTTTGGGCAGAACGCAGATAGGAAACAGAAAGGCAGGCCCCCGTTGCCGTTGCAGTTGTAAGAAATGCGGGGGAGGATTGTGATCTGTCAGATCGGCTAGCCACAAGAGCGTGGAGCGTGGGTGGAAATGATACGATGCTACGCCATGACCGGCAAGAGGCACAGGGTCGCGGCAGGAACAGAGATAGGAAGAAGAAGAAAAAACACCCCAATCCCCCAATCCCCTGGTTGACACTAACAGTGGACTCCGCCGAGGCCCCAGCAAGCCCAGTGTGTCTCTGACCACAGTGCAAGTGTAAGTGAAGGCAAAGTGTGATGCGAGTGTATGTGGGTAGGTATTCACGAGTGTAAGTTGTATCGCAATTGGAGATGCCAGGACCAGTGCGTGCAGAGTCTAGAATCTCGGAAACGCATCGTCCCTTGGGCCCTTTGCCCATTGACCAACCGACGCCCCTGCTCTGCCCTGCACCTCCCTCAGAGAGGCGGCCCCGATCCATGGCATTTGATCCATCATCCCGCCGCCCGCCGTTAGCCAGCCCCGTCGCGCGCCCATCCGTCGCCCGTCGCCCGTCGCCCGTCGCCCGTCGCCCGTCCCCTGAGAAATGACTACCCTTCCCTCCCTGGACCCGAATCCCTTCGGAGGTTCGGGCGGACCAAGGTGTACACGGCAGCGGCTAGGTCAGGGCCCAAGGTCAGAGTTCAGGCCTACGGTATTCGTCGGTAGCAGTACGCAGTTCGCGGGCGCAGGCGCACGGGCAACTTCCAGCGTCGCACCCAGCCCGGCGTCTCCCTCTCTCCGGCCTGCCGCCGACGCCAAGCGAAGCGAAGCCGTGGGCGAGTGTCTGAGTGAGCACTTACTGGGCATCTCCCATCCCTTCCCGCTCCTACGCTACGCTACCGGACGGCTACCTATCTCAGGATCTCAGGGGCAATCAGTCCCGTAGAGCCTGGACCTTGCTCGCGGAAATCTGTGCAGCAAAGATAAGCCAAAACATAGTTTTCTTCTCAGCGTTCTTCTCCTCCGAGCCAGACGGGAACAGTGGATGCAGGACCCTGATCTTCTGGAATCCAAAGTGACTCAGCCCAACACGCGGAGGCGGCGGCGGAACCACGAGGGAGCCCGAGGCAAGGGAGCTTGGAACAAGCACTGGAAGAGGGAAAAACCTTCTCAACCGCGTGGCTCATGGTTCAAACTTTCAAACTCGATGATGTCGTTCGTCCCTGGCGCCCAATCCTCGTATGACACGGCACTTGAGGCGCATGTGGACCAATCAACCGGGCATGCCCTCTCCCACGGGCGGCTTCGTCGGAAGCTTGCGGCTGCTGGAGAAGCCAGACAAAAGCCAAAGCGAGGGAGGGAGATTGAGAGAGAATGAAAAGGAAAAGGAAAAGGAAAAAAACTGGAGTGAATGGCGTAATGCTGGGGCTCTCGAAACGGGCTCTCGACGATCCGAGCCTGTCAATCAATCACTCAATCAAACGCAATTCGAGACAGGAACTGCAATGCCGGGCCACCCGATGACCACGGCGTCAGCGCTTCGCCTCGTTGCCCCAAAGTTCGGTTGAAACCTTGGAGGAGAGCACGCACACAGTCATTCAATCGCCGGCCAGGATGACGATTCGCTGCTGGAATGATGGAAAATCTCGTCGCAATGTCACGATTCTGCACGCTGGTTTCGATGCCCCACCGCGATGGAGCTTGATCCCCATGGCACAACCCAATCTCACGATGGCATCACCTCACAGCATCTTGGTGTCACTTTATTATTAACATTGGTCCGTAAATCCTCTCTCGTCACTGGACATCCGCACTAGCTTGGCCCTGTCAATGTCGTCACTCCAATCGGCCGATCCGCCTCCGGACTCCACCGCCCTCCACGCCTGAAGCCGAAATGAAGCTTGGTTCCTCAGGCTCCTAGACAAGCGTCGTTCAAGATGGCATGGGGTAGTAGAGCGTGCTGAAGAGAGAAAAAAAACTTTCAGCGAGCGGCGCAGAGCCAGCCTGCCAGCCTTTGAGCTAAGAGCGAAACGGGAGGGTGTGCAGTTAGAATCAGGAAGCACTAGATCAGTGGAGAGCTCTCCAAGGACGGCCACGGCAGACTATTTGTCGATCGTGCCGGATTGGGCGCAGCGCTATTCCATCAATGGGTCGAGTGCCAGAGGCTGAGCCTTGTCCAGGAGACACTCTGGGGATATCTCTTGGCACCCTCGATAATGGCAGGGCCAACGATTGGCAGTGGGCCCTCGTTGGACAAGGGCATCACGGAGGTTTTTGGGGAGAAAAAGAAAGAAAATTTTCTGTTGGCCCTCTCTGGATCTGACTGTCAGATCATCGTTGTCGCCTGACGAATGAGGAGTGCACACTCTTCCCCCAAAGGCACCACAGGCGACCGCGGACGACCACACCACTACGCCCCGGACCAGGCTGTGAACCGCCCTTTTGCCCAACAATGCGGCTGGCTGATATCGTTGCTGACCGGTTGGATGGTCTTCAGCAGGTTCTGCAACAGGCTGGTTGGCAAGCTGGTTGGTTGCTTCTCGTTCCTCGCTTCCCGACAAATTTGTTCCTCGCCTCGCTTCCTGACCTGCATGAGCCGTGCTGCCGAAGCTCACGAGCAATGCCCGTGGTTCGCAGTTCGCTGATGCAAGGTACCACAATCAAACAAACAGAACCGAGCCTGACCAGAGATTTCTTCCTTATTCCACGCTGCCCTGGCATCAAAAACAGCCCGCTAGTTCGATGACAGCTGGACGTGGCCCTGCTAGCGGCATGTTCGCTACTGTGTAATGTGTGTGCTTTGTTGTCAGCGGAGCGGGATCGTACCCGATCTGCTTTGGCTTCCTTTCTCCCTTTTTCCTCCTTTTTTCTTTTCGCTTTGCTTTTGCGTCCTTCAATTTAGCGCCAATGATGAAGATGGCTAAATATGGTAGCTCAGCATTGTCTACTAGCGCCGCCATGCCAGCGAGCCAGTTCGGTGCCCCCCTGTATGGTGTTCGTTGCGGCCTGTCTAGGCCTTTGTCCATCTTCACCTTAAAAACCGCCACCTCGTTACCCGCACGGGCGTCGTCACGAATAGGGGCTGGGGCTAACCGGCCAAGGTCCCAAGGAGTTTAGGAGTCCCAGGTAAGGACCAAGGATGACCTAGGCCACTTGGGCGGGAGGGTGAGGTGATCTGTGAGCCCACCACCACGAGACGACCAGCTGCCTTTCTCTGCCCACCAGACGAGCCCCGCATGATCGCCTCCGGGCTTTTACGCTGCCTTGAACCCATTTGGCTTTGCTGGTTCGTCCCGTTGCAGGCGCCTCTCGATAATCTGTCCGCTTAGGGGGATTGAGGGTGCACCTCCATCGGGCAGGCCGGGAGCGAAAAACACATCCGCCTATCACCATTTATGAAGGCGTAGTTTTGTTCCTTTCAAGCCATTTCGACGCTCGAGGCTCAAGAAAGTAATAAAAACTTTTCCTGCGATACGCCTCGTCATCTCCTTTAGGATGTATTGGCTTGTAGTCATGGACGAATCCAGTCCCAGAAGTCGGATGCTGAGGTCAGCTTGAGCATCCACACCTCCAGGAGTTCCCGTGCCCGGGGATGGTCGGCGGATGTGTATCAAGAATGCAGTCAGCTGGTGCAGGTTCACCATATCGTTTTGAGACTGTATGCCCGTCTTGACGACAAGCTGTGAAGCCGATGCCTCCGAGCTCGTCGACAAGACCGCAATCAAACCAAACTCCTGACTTGACCAGGGAAAGAGATCCCTGAGCATTGAGCGGCCATTGCCTACGTGCTTTGGCACTGTAGTAGGGCTTGCCGACGAGGGAGCTCCCTGGTTCCCGCGTGGCCAGTGCGTCGGACTAGTCTTCGACATGCCCTGGCACCCTCTCATCTGTTCGTGGCTTCTGAGCCGTGGGGCCATCAACCAACAAGATGGTCTTTCGAGCCCCCAGAGAAGCAGCCCACGATTTGGGACGGACATTTAACCTGGCATGGCATACCAGTCAGCATGGAGTCTCTCAAATTAGGGCTTGAGTTGGTTCCAGGCTTACCAGCGTGGCTACACGCAGTGCGGTTAGAGTTGCTGTTGTTTGTGTGTAGTTTGGTCCGTGGAGCGCGCGCACCACCTTGGCTTCGGCCGAGGACCCTGCCGAGCTTCGCTGTGGGATGACTTCCTATCTTGGAGCATCGTCCGAAGAGAAACTAGCCTATTCCCAAAGTGATGCACGTATCTGGGAAATCTGGGTGACCTGATCAGGGAGCGTGGAGCGTGGAGCGTGGGGGGCATCTCACCTAAGGCACAGAATTCGGTTGCCCACCCGATAAGTCCTCGCTGATATTAGCCGATGTGTACCGTATCTCTGCCGGCTCGCTTGCGGGCGCACTGTTAGCCCTCTGGCTTGGGAGGGTCACGCCGGTGCTGAAAGCCGAACATCTCTCGCACCTGCTCGGCCTTGGCGGATTGACTTGAGTGTGGGGGGAAGGGAAGGGAATCCAGCTCCGTTTGACCGTTTCCCCTTACGGGGTGGGGCTAGTTCAGCGTTCCTGGCAAGACAATCAATGATCTTGATAGTCGATCCCCAGCAAACATTGCTTTTCTTCGAGCGGCACTTGCGTCTCACGTTGTGACGTTGACGCCTCTGGCTCAGCCTTGCCCGGAATTCCTCTCAAACCAGGCTGGGGCCATGCATCCTCCTCGGGCTAGTCGAGACATGCATCCTCACCAGCAGTGTCAACTACGCTCTGAGGACGGATCTGCACTGCCAGGCGAGCTGATCTGTTGTAGAGCAAGCATCTCTGACAACTCTTATCGTCCGGCAGAACCCAGCCGTGGAGGTCCGTGGTTGCTTTCTCTCCAGCAAGGTAGGTAGGTTATCGCTGCGGCGCGAGAGAAAACTCCACCACAGCCTGGGCATCACCCAAGACTCCAGCAGTATGACGACGCTTTCATGGTCCATGGAAGTCTGGCCTCCCACGTTTCGGCGTTGATAGAGCTCAAGTGAAACCCGGGTTTGGCGCCCACGCTTGTGGGAGGCACTTGACTGCGGCATCAATCGTGTCATTGGCTCGGTCTTGCATCTGTACCCGTCGTTCGTCAATCCAACCCGCCCCTCCTCCCCGAGCGTGTGGTTGGTAGGATGATTTTGCGAGTTGCGTTCCAGATGACGTTACATAGGCAGTTGGTTGCTATTTTTTTTGGATACCCGTGATAGCCTGTGGTGACCTGAACACCCTGCCTCAGACATTTGACCTTGAAGCGGCCGCTCCCAAGGCGTCATGTTCAGTCACACCCAAGTGCAACAAACGCCATTTGGGGCAATGGGATAGCCTTTTCGAGAGGCCCTTGCCGTCCTCAAGCACACAGGTCTCAAGTTGCAAGGAGCTGAGTCCGCGTCCGCGTCCAACTGCCAACTCCGCCCCAATTCGGTAGAGGTTTGGAGGATCACGCTGGATGTCCCAACCAAGACAAGGCACGGGGTGCCTTGCTGCAGTGCCATGCAGCAGCTTTCATCCTCCCACAGGCGCTATCTGGGCCCCTGGCAGGGGAGGCTATCCATGTATTTGATGGTGTGCCCTGGGGTGATGTGCAAGCGGGATCATTTCGATGCCGGCCGGCATGGCAGACTGGCAGGCTGGGTTGTCAGGCTCTTGCTTGCCTGGACAAGGCATTGCTTCAGAGCCGAGAGGGATGCGAACCAACAGCTCAACCTTGGTTTATCCAGTTGCTCTGAATCTGAAGGAGGTTGGAACTTGGAACTGAAGGTCAGGTGGCAATGCTAGACCTAGGACCAAACAGAGTTGAGGGTGTGGGGAGGCGAGGCCACCCGTGATTTGTCTAGCCTCCCTCCGGCCCCCGCTGCAGAAGCAGGTGTGAGTGAACGCGGACTAGTGCTGCTGGCTAGCCTCCACAGAAACCACCACCACATGGCTTCAGTTGTCGTCGTCAGTTGTCATGATAGAGACAGACAAAACAGAGGCTCGTCTGGCCACAATGCGGGAGTGGTGGACCTGGAGTCTGATGCACAGTATTTTCCGGTCGAACAGGGGGCTGGAGAGATTGGGCATTTTACCTGACACAAAACTCGCGGTGGCTTACACTGTAGTTGCCGGTTGACGATCCCTTGCAAGTCGTTGCTCAGCTCTCGAAGCACAACAACGGTGCAGCGAACGAACCGAGTCCCAGGCCGTTGGCTGTTGGCTGTTGGCTGTTGGCTTTGGATGTCACGGAGCGTGTCCTTGTTGACATGTCTCAACTGTACGAGGAGGCTTGTCGTTCCGTAGACAGCTTATGGGGTCCAGACCGTTGGATGCTGGTGGATATTCTGCCTCTGGTTGTCATGTCAGGTCATTATTGCTTTATCCTTGGACATGCAAAACCACCTGTCTCATCCTGAAGGAAATAGTACAAAGTCTCACGATGCACGAGGAAGTGGCAATGTGGAAGAAAAATTCTCTCGATGCGGAGGGTCGGATCATGGCCCAATTCCTTAGCCAGATTGTTGATCGTGCTGGCTGATCCTCACGATAATTGCCTCTGGTGGCGAGGGCAGCTGTTGGCGTTGGCGTTGGCTGTTAAACCCTCGTCGACCAGGTTGTCTTTGAGGGTGTAACGGTCGCCACCATGGGGGCTGGCGTTGCAGACAATCATGGCGGGTAGGTTGTTTACGGTATGTTGGCCCTTTGGTTTGGGGTGCAGGACGGCGGCCAATGGAGCGATGGACCTTGCTGCAGGAAGAGGCAGAGGGTTGTACTGCATCTACATTAGGTGGTTTGATCTTGCCCCCTCTCGGAATGGGGGAGGCCCACACAGCCCCCGGATTGTACTTCGTACCTGATGGAAGTATGCAATTCTGCTGCGCAGTTGCGAAATATGGCGTCACTGCAACTTCTCTCGCTTTAGTGCACTAAAAGTAGTGTAGGGTCTGAATTCCGCGCATGCGTGCTGCTTGCCTTGGGGGCGTAAAGTTGACAGAAGCGACAGCTGCAGGTATGTCGAATATGTACAGTTTACGACGTGCAAAGTTGCCAATTCGAGATTCGAGAGATATCTGGCTGGCTGCGGTTGTGTTTGGATCGCGGATGGATGTCCGTGGGTGGAGGACTGGGGGTTGCTGCGCCAAGTACGAGGTACGAAGTGCACATCCATCTCATTCAACAAGGACTTGGGACTTGGGACTTGGAACTTGGAACACACGCCGGACCTTGCAGCTGAACACGATGCCGTGTCTGTGCCTCTCGTAATCCGAAATCTCGCTATCGTGTCCCAGCTAGCCTCGCTCCAGGCGTTTTACTATGTCTGTTCTTGTCTTGCACCGAGATGTGCAAATACGTCAGACAAGAGGCAGGTCTTTCAGGCTCTAGGCTGGCCTCAAGTCACAGCACCTGGCCGCAGTGGACACCTGCGTGCCCCGGCGGAGTAGCAAGGGTGGACCCTCTCCTAGAATGGGAGGTGGAAGTTGACAGGGAGAGGGGCTAGCGGGGTAGGACCATACCACAAAGCGTCTAGCTCTACTCGAGAGACAGACTAAGCCTGATGTGTGGAGCTGCGGCCGCCCCATGTACTGCACTTCTGCCTCAGGCCGCTCACGCTCAGCCAGGGCTTGGTGACAGTCCGGCAAGTCTGGGAGAGTCCATTCTAGCCGTGCAAGAAGCTTAGGCCTCGAAATGAACAGCCAGCGAGGAGGGAGACCCAACCAAACAGCACAGCGCAGCACGACCAAAGCATCGCGCAGGCCGTCACACCAGATTGAGAGGCAATTGCACTATGAACGAAGCAGAGTTACGGCTGTTATCGGGTGTTCGCCGCTTGTCGCCGGCCCCCCTCCTTGCCCCCAGCAGCGAAAAGGTCACACTCGCTGAAGAAACGCAAGCAGGGCGACTGATCCGTGAGAGAGAAAAATTGGCAGTGGACACAGGAGCAGGCCACTGGTGGACGAGGCTCACACCACGGCCGTGGGAGCGTGGGAGGGCACGGGACGGGGCACACCCTTTTGTGCAGTGCGGTGCGCAGTGCGGTGCGGACACTGCCGTGCAGAATTGCACAGGCTCTGGCCTTCTGGAGGCAGCGGAGGCAAATATCTGCCCACCACCGATGTCGCTGTGGTGTTCATCAGCCCAGGCCCCAGCCAAAATCTCGGCTGATGCCCTCGCGGTGGAAACCGGGACCCTCATAGCCCTCAGCCAGCACCCGTCTGAGTCACCTCACCCTCTCGCTAGAAATGGGTGAGCCGTCGTACGTACGTAGTGGCAGACTGAGCAGAGAGGGTCGAAGGGTCAGAAAATTTTCTCTTCATCTCGCAGTTCGTACTATGACGCCTACCTGGCCAGTGAGCCAGCCCGCCGTGCCGCGCAGCCCGCGCAGCCAAGGAGGAATCACACGCCAATGTCTGGCGTCTTGGTGTCCAGTTGGTGTCTTGGTGTCTTGAGTTGGCCCTTTCTCAGCGCCTGTTCTCCGGGGCACTCCAGCGAGCAACTGGGCTGGCAAGCTGGCTGCACCTCACACACCTTGGAGCACGCCTTTCACGCCTTGGAGCATTCACCCACGCCTCGCCC